>VXBU01014337.1:54288-77801 GCA_013400315.1 Bombycilla garrulus | reverse complement strand
TGTTCCTGATTTGCATACACATCTGCCATGAGTACAAACAACTGGAGAATTCCTATAGCTCACAGATGTTTATATGTGCCCATCCCATATCCAGGTGTTTGATGTTTGGATTTGACATCCTATACCAGTTACTCCCACAGCCCTTTTAAGAGGAATTTTCACCCACAGTGGAGAGAATTCACAGGATTAAATAACATTAACTCAGTGCAAACCAAGTGGCAAATCCATTTCCCACTTGGGCGGCTTTCATGGATTTTGCTGCTTCAAAATCTACATTTCCCCTTCTTATCTATTCCTCCTTTCCTGACTAAATCAAATTTTTATTTCATCCACTCATGACAACAAAAGGAATTATATTTTGTTGACAAATCAAGTCTATGTTACTACAAAACTAGGAAGGAAACTCTTTCAGTTGCTTTTTATCCACTGGAATTCCAAGGAGAATGTCAGCACCTGTTAGACAAGTATGGTTTTCGTCAGAGCATTTTTAGCAAGGAATCCTAGCTAAAACCTGGAAGCAAAGTTTTCAAGAAACAGAGCAAACAAAACATCCAGTTTGAAGCTAATTTTAGTGCTTCACTACCGATGTCAGAGTTTAAAAAATTCAGTTCAGTGGATTCAGTTCAGATTCCATTATCTTTGGATTGCTAACAAAGAAAACACAAAAAGCAATAAACATAAAGCAACTCACAATATTGCTCAAATTAATAGCTATGATCCAGGATGCAATTTAGAAGCAGATTCAGTAGATTATACTGGTGTCTTTGCTTTCAGACAAAATAATAATTAAAAAACCCCCTTCTTCTAAAATACTGAAAAACTCCTTTAAAACCTGCTAGCTTTCTAAAGCCAGCAAATATTTTAAAGAATTTGACATGATTAGATATCTTTCTTTCCTCTTTTCATTCTATATGCAAGAGTCTGTGCCCTGCAGCAAGAAGTAGGCTGAAATGGATACTTGCAGTAGTAAGCTGTCATAAAGACATTCAAAACCAGTTGGAGCATTTCCTAAGATCAGGAAAAAACACCAATTTAAGATAATCTCCTCCTTTTACTAGCTGAACCAGGGTCAGTTAAAGCATATAATGCAAATAAAATATCTTCACTTCAAAGTCAAGCAATGGCAGGCAGTTAGAAGCAGCAAAATGTGTCTAATCTTCTGAAACACAAACCCTGGAGAACATCCATTTTATCTGGTTCAACTTAGCTTGCAATCTCTGCCTGGAAGCCCTGGTTTCACCCTCAACTCTGAGAAGTAGCTTTCCTACCTCGACTGTTTTGAAAGCTTTATTACACTGTTGAACTGGTTTAGCTCTTCCCAGAAGAGTTTTAAGAAAGTGATGTTAAATATTCTCTAGTGAAGTGATAGGCAATGGAATGAAAGAGAATGCAGTGTGGTAATGATGCAGTTCTCAAAGCTCTGTAGCTCCCTGATCTTCAACACAAAAGGCATGATTTGCACTGGAGTGGCCAGTGTCAGACCTAAATGGGCAGTAGTATGCAAGAACCAAAGCCACCTGGGATAAGTAATTCAAATTAATATAATTCATAAGTATTACTTGACTGTGTGACTTGTGAATGCATCAAAATGTAAGAACTAGCCAGATTTAAGAAATAAATACAGCCTAGCAAGAATTAGTAGCATCCTGAAAGAACATGGGTAAATTACACACATATTTGGACCATGGAATGCTACAATTGTATTTGTGTTGAGGACTTTTTTTTCTGCTCACCCAATTGCTCCAAGGAAGAAAAAATAATAATAAAAAACAATTTTACTTTCTATTTTTGTGAGCACTGGAGAATAAAATTAAAGCCATTCATATAGCAGAACAAAGAAGACACCTGTGTACCAATTACTAATCAGGAAACTACCTGATTTTCTTTAGAGCAACATACAAGACAACAAAATTCAATGTAGCCTATTTTTCATAAGCACAATATTTCTTTTACTCACCAGTAAAAGTATTTGGGGTTTACCAACTAGAGCCACAGCAGTAGAGAGCTTCCTCTTTGTGCCAGCACTGTACGTTCTCACCAGTTTGTCAGCATGGGCATTGAGGTGTAGCCGGTTAACAAGGTCCTCTGCAACCTTTGGTTTGCAAATTTGAAGGCCAAGAAAGGTGAGCCAGACTAGGCAGCATTTGTGCATAGATTGAAAGACCATTCTGTTCAACATGGATAAGAAAATGTACATGCTGTTCCCTTGTTCCCTTATTTACCCACACTTGCTGCATATTATTACTTTTGAATTTTAAACATGGAGAAAAAGCTGCTCTGGGACCCCTTAGTTCCTCAAAAAGGATAAGGATTTTCTCGTATAGAAATCTGGCTTTGTCCCTGCTCAGCACAGTCATTTGTATTTGGTCTGTGTCCATGGGTCAATGATCTAAAACGCCTCTTGTTTCAACTAATTCTCCACTATTTATTAGACCAAATACCTGAGTAAGTGAAAATTCAAACAAAAAATTTCTCCATCAGCTAAAAAAGATGATTAAAATGTCAGAAAAGCAAGCCACAGTTGTGGATTTAGAGTTTCTTTAGGGCAAGATATAACAGGATTAGATTAATATACATTTGTAATAAGTGAGAGGGGTAAATTGATCCTAGCTGATTGGTTTTAATTGCTTTAACTAGACTTGTATGATCCAAGCAAGCTGTGAAGGCATGTGAGCACAGCTGGAGACAACTCTCATGCTGTCTCCTATGGTCTTTATCCTGTCAGAGGCTGAAATGCAATGCTCCCTAAAATACTGGTGCTAGAGAATATTAAATGTAGCAATAATCTTAATCCAGCTACTTGTACCAGCTACTACTGCTTGACTGTCCAAGGATATATTGCTCAAAACCATGAGGGACATAGCAGCAACTTTTCTACTTCTGGCAGATGCAGCATGGTTCATTCCCTTTGCTTCCTCTACATTACCTTGCAAAGAGCAAGGAGGGACTTGGAGGCCAATCATACTAGATGGACAGTCTCCAATTAATTCAAAAGCCCAATAGAAAAGAAATTTCAATAAACAATACTGTGAATTAATATTCTCTATTCATCATAGACAAACTGCCACAAACATAATAATACTTTCTATAGGAGAGGTTTATGCAAAAACCTTTGTAAATGATCAATATATTCATTACCCTTTCAGCAATATTTTTCAAGTGATACTTATAAAAGTAGGACACGTGTCTGAAAGCAAGTTATCTGTAAGAAGGAAGAGAGCTGCAGTGGTGGGAATCTACAGTATTCTTGTGATGATACTTGGACTGGTATCAGTAGTCACTGTGTTTAGGGTACCTGGATGGTACTGACAGCAGTACATGTTCTCATACAAAAGCCACATTTCAGATATATTGCTCTATCTACATTAGATGCAGAGAGGTTGTAAAAACAAAAAAGGTAACAACTGTTAAACTAGCGTCAGGTAAGACCATATTGAAAAGTTCAAGGCTTCTAGTATATCAAAGTTAATTCACAGTAATTTACTTCCAGTTAGAGGTTATAGCTGTGGCTTTAAAAATGCTTCATCACCTGAGCTATATTCTAAGATAGGTGGGTTTTGTTCTGTTAGGTGTTTTTTTTCACTTCCAAAAATAGGTCTCACTGTACACCAAAGCAACACACAAAGTGAAGTCCTCTAAAGCATATGGTAGACAACTTATCCTGTCTACAAAACTGACTTGACTACTACCACTGGGATGCATGAATGTTAGTACCTAAAGGATTATCCTCCTACATATTCACCAACAATCACACAAATTACTCAGAAAACTTCATAAGAATTTAAGAGCAGAAAGTGAAAAAAATGCAATCCCATGTTTATACCAAACATATGTTTTAAATTACAATAGGCTTCAAGAGTTTTTAAAAAAATAATCAAGAGAGGACTATGCATCACAGCTGAAATGCAGTCAAAACTATCCTTTAGCTATGACTAGAACAACTCTGAGATGGCTTTGAAGTGTCATCCAAAATCAGCAAAATGCCCTTTTTTTTTTTAAAGAGGCAATGAACACTGCATGGGGAAGAATTTAGAAGGTCAAGGAATAGTACTAGAGAGAGAAAAAAGTAATCATTCAAGTTAGATGAGTCTTCTTGTAGTCTGCAGCCCCCAACGAGACCCAATAGTGTCAGGTATGGACATAAAGCCCTTTGTAGGGAGCAACATTAAAAAGAACTGACTTTGTAAGATTTGTAATTCCTCGCATTGAGTTCTCCTCTCTCTGGTGTGTGCTCAAGCCCTCAGCATGACTCCACAACCTTCTGTTTCATACAAGGAAACTGTATAGAATTATATAGACATTTTTCCAGACAGTATTTAAAAGCGAAATAGGTTAACAGAGAGGGACAGAAATCATTTTATAGTACCCACTTTGCTGCTGCTTTAAATGTGGAGAGCTTCCAAGATAAACCTGGCAGATCATCACAGTGCACAACACAATCTGGCCTGATATCTAGATACGCTCCTTTGGTGCAAAACATACCAAATTAGAACTTTTGTGGAGCTGAATCACATCAACAACATAAAGACAGAAGGAAGGGCCAACTTGCTTATTCTTAAATATTTCCCAGTTGCACCTAAAAAAGTCTCCTATTCCTGCTACCTCCCTCAACTCTTACATTTCAAAAGAGCACTGCAGACTATGGTTCAGCAAATATAAGAATATAAAGCTCAATCTTCTTTCAAGAGATGACCCCAACACTTTTTTCTTTAACGCATATTATAAGATTTAAAGTAATAATGTTTCAGCTTCATCAATAATACCTAAGCAACAACTAAACAGTATTTTGAATTAAATTAGAAGTATTATATATTAGGTGCATATATTACATTTTAGCTATATTGTAGAGAAGCCTGAATATCTCCATTATTCCAAAACTTCATTTGTCTGTGTAGCCAGTGGTTTGCATCATAGTGCACTTTAAAATAAATACAAAAATCTCTCTTAAACTACTTTAAATGAAATTCAGAATTGAGCATGTGATCAATCTTCAGATACAGATACAGACATTTATGCCAGAGAATTACAGTTCTAATGGTTTCCTTCCTGTACTGGATGTGACATACATATACAAGCACCTTCACTCCCTCCTTATCATATTCACCATGATTTTCTATTTGAATAATGTTTCAATGACCTTCAGCAGCAAAGAGTGAGGAAATACATCAATTTATTTAGCAAGTTGGTAACACTGAAGCCAAATCAAAAGCTGCAGAGTTATACGCAAATATATACACTGTAAGCACACTTGAACCATGAAAATATTTAATGCCTATTCATGGCTGTAATAATATATTTGAGCTTTTTCCTTCCTTCCTCCCCACACCAGCAGTAAAAATTATAACAGACTTCACATCCGTCAGCTACCTATTTCCCTATTTTCCAATATTCCTTAAAACTATTTACTTTTTTGCTCATAAATTCTAATATATTTAGCAAAATATTTTCCCCAAAATTAATTTGGGTGAGTCTACCTACCATTAGATAAGACATTGGAATGAGCCCTTAAATCTGAAACATCTAAATAAAATTCCCCAATACTTTTTGGAGTTCCTAAAGACAACATTCATTCACTCCAGAAGAGGCCATAAGATAACTTTTTGCACTCATGCCAATATCTGTGGGAGTAAAGGTCAAAACAGGCATGGTCTCCTCCATCCACCAGGGCACTAAGAGGTACATCCATTCCATGGAAAAGCAGTAATTGTGTAACCACTAACACCTATGGCTTTCCACTTCCTTTAAAAGTTACCTCTAACACTCAAATTAAAATTTAAGAGGCGCTAAGAACTTTCAGTCTGTGTGTCTTCCAGAAAAACTTGGAGTGAAGACTTAATGTATTCAAAGACTAGAAACATCACAGTGTGTCTATCTTGACTTGAAAGGCTGTATCCATCAGTGTATTAGTTTTCTATTCCTGACACCATAAAAAAAATGCATATCTTGCTATTTATTTAAATGAATCCTAATAAAGCAAATCTGACCCAATACTGAAAATGTGTATCATACCCAGTATAAATGATAATAAACATGGATTGAATTCTAGACACATCTGAAAAATAACTTTACATGTGCAAAGCAGTAATTCAGAGTGTCAGGTTCTGAGTAAATGGATACAGTGTAGTTTGAACATCCTAAATAGCAATCATTCATCAACTCCACAAAACCAGTATTTATTTGGCTTTCAAGTAAACTCAGATCAATCTAACTCAGTAAACCATTAGATTTTGTACATTTGGAAAGTGTATATCCATAGTCAAGTTTTTGGGGAACAATATTTTTTATCCCAAAATCTCATAAAACTATACACACTAATTCTGCTTGGGGTCCAAAAAAATAAACATACAAAGAAGACATGAATTTACAGATTCCCATGTCCAGCACTTATAGAATATAAGTGATTTCTATTGAGATTCTAGAATCAGAGTAAAATCTTCCTGGAGAGTTGATGGAAAGAGAAAGCATACTAGCATTCCAAAAAGTTACCTCAGAAGACCTTATAAAACTTATTTTGAGATTTGCAACAAAAGTTTTAATGCTAATGAGGGATGCCATTTGATGCTGTGCTGACAATTATAATTTTTTAACAAGCTGAGTGCTGTATTTTGGAACAAACTGAGATCTATGAAGCTGATATATTAAAGAAATTAAAATTAAAATTTCTATGCTTAATAAGTATCCTTCTAAATAACCTAAAAAATTTATTCTATTTCAATTTTGAACAAAAAGAAATTTTCAGAGCAGATTTGTGAAGTATAACAAAACTTCACGTTACACGGGAAGCCTAACGTTGATAGCAAATGACCCATTTTTCTCCTCCTTTCCCATTCATTTAATTACTGTTTTGGAACATTAAGTGCACTCAACTTTATGTCAGGCACTTAACTCCTGCTGCTGATAAATCTGTCTAGCAAAGGATTTGGTCCTTGAAGTCTGTGCTTCAATAGAAAACTTCAGCAGCAACACAACCGGTAAGTCACCTGCCTACTCACCAATTGTGTAAAAACAAAGTGGATCTGTGTTTCTTTCCTTATCAAACCAACATACCCTCTAGAACATATGTGTCTGTGCATATTAGTGCAATTAGTCACTGGTAAATATTCAGAGGTAGGCTTGGGGTGCTGCATCATAGGCAGGAGGGAATAATGAGAAAATAACTGCTTACATTTCCATACAGCTGCTCCTCTAAAGCATTCCAAAGCCTTATTTTCTTTATAGGCAGCTCAAATGCTCACTTTCTCCAGGCACCAGCCATTTCTGAGTTGAAACACAGCAGCTGTTGAGCGCTTGACAGCAGCACCACACAGTCAAGAAGGCCCGCTGACAAAAACATTTGTTTTCCTCTGAGATAGCTGCATTTCAGTTTTTGATGGAGGCAAAGCAGAGCAGCTAAATATTATTTGCAGGAGCGCTTTGATGCCTTGATCGCAAGCATATGGCAACAAAGTCTGCTCTGCCATCTATGCAGACAAAAAATTAAGACAACTGAAAGGAAGAAGAATGCTCTTTCACAAATGTGATGTTAAGGCACAGAAGGCTGACTATGAAGAATAGTCTAAGCCTATACTTAGATCATCTGAGGTCCAGGAAGGCCAACATTTGTCTTCTCTCAGTAACAAGACTCCCATCTAAATGAAGGATTTTCATCCATTTGAAGAGGGATGTGTATGTGATGTACCATACCACTTGAGGAACCCTTCCCTAACTGCTATGGAGGAACTGTCACTTTATGGAGAAAACAGGTAACTATAGCTTAGGGCTTTAGTACAATAACAACCTTCCCTTAATACATTTCTTTTGGCTTGAGAGAAGTATATGCAAGTTTTCAGTGCTCTGCTAGTAGTCTGAAGTAAAAATTAACATCAATAAGCAATGGAGGGTCAACAATCAAACAAAAGGCTGTATGATAATTTCTGAGCAGTCTGCAAGTAACATGCTGTTAAAACAGATAAAAGTCCAGGCTTTGTCCTGGACAATTGATACTGCCCAAGACAAGGGGCAAAGGGGCAACAATTACTCATTTTCCCCAGGCTTTCATCCAGAAATGCCCAAATGATCAGCTTAAGACAGTAAAAATTCAACATATTGCCTGTCCTGATGAATACTCCATGTCCTCTACAAGAATCATACTTTTTTTTCTGAAATAGCACCTAGCTGCTGAGAAAAAAGAAAACAGGCTGCAGAGAACCAGATAGCAGCCCTCTCACATACAGTCAAGGAACAGGTTGCAAACCCCTTATTAGACCCTGAGGCAACAGCCAGAAAAATACTGGGTAGTAGAAACAAGAAATAAAATATTTTAGTTCATGCAGTTTTGCTTCTGGAAAAATGAAAGGAAAACAACAGGCAGTATTCTGGAGGTTATGAGGGCAGTGTTAGAGCAATACCTACTACTTGGGACGAATCTATTCCAGCAGGAATTGACAGATGCCAATTTCATATCACACTACAGTTTTCTCATGTTAATAGAGATGCAATTAAGCAGAAAAGACTGAGCAGTTCAAGTCATGTCATATTGTAAACTTCCATCTGCTGATACAGGAAAGACCCCCATATTTTACACCATATGCATTTAATACTTAATTTCTAGTATTGGCTGACTGTATACCTCATTACAGAAAAAAGAGCTATCTGCTGATCAGCACACCTACACCTGTATCTATAAATCCAACAGTTCCCAGTGATATTCCCAGATATTGTAAACTTCTGTGCTAGTAAGCTCTCAAATAATTTTCTTTTGCCAGTTCTCCTTGGACAACCCCAAGCTTTGTGCAGTAGCTGGCTGGAGTATTTAAGAAACTGCTCCCATCTTGTGAAGTTTAAGACAGCAGAGTGCTGACAGCTCTTGTCCTAGCGCCCAGGTGTTTCATTTATTTATACAGAATCATACAACAAATTTTAGTTCCTTCAAAGTTAAATCATGTCTCTGAAGAAAAGAGAATTTTTCAGAGGTATATGACTCAAAATGTGGTGTTCTCTCAGGTTCTTTCAGGATTTTTGTACCCAAGATTTCATCTGCAATAATGTTATTTTACTATCTGCAGTGATGTTATTGTGTTTTGAAATGGCATAACAGACAGAAAAAAAAATCCACATTATTTAAATAAAATTGTGCTAATAAAAAAGCTTATTACTGAAGTTGTTAAAATGAAACATTAGATAGTTTCTCATGTTAAAAAGATACAATTGTTCTATAAACCCCACAGTCCAGCCTGGCAATAGTTCCCTATGCAAATCTGTTTTGGATGGTTACCTTATGGATATCCTGCTTTGGAATCCCACGCAGTGTGCAGTAATAATAGAGATGCTCCCAACCTGTTAAAAGTTCATCCAGGGCATCTTGCTGTGGACAATATCCAATAAGAATACCTTCAGAGCTAGCAGAGAGTATATCCATTTCAGACCTGTTTAAAGAAAAAGAATTGAATGTTTCCTAACAACTCCCACGGCCCTGGGTTCCACCCTTGGGATACAAGACAAACACATATAACCTCAAGTGTGCAGATAAAGGAGTTTGAGTCTCTTTGCCATGGTTACTTAGTGCAGGACCACCCACACACAATGCACACTTTTTGTCCCTCTTGGGTTAGCACAGCCACCAGCTTGTCACTGTTGTGACAGCGTGTGTGTCAAGGTCAACATGATGAAGAGACGCCTATGAGAATTAATGCTCACCAGTTTTACTTCTCTTATCTTTTTGGTAGTACCTGCTCTGAGAAGACACATTTCAAACCATAGAGTGCTCATATGGCTCATATATCAAATATTATATTTTATGCAATATTATATTCATATCAATCACATTGAATATTGAAGAGGAAGGACTTGAGAGAGAGGGAAATGTTGCTGTGCATTCTTTTTGTGCCTATGACCACAAATACACATGCCTGCATTCTCTAAACAACAAGAGTAAAACAAAACACAGGATATCAAAGCCTAGTAACTTAAAGAACAATACAAGTATAAAATTATCCTGATTTAAGAGACTTTAGCCTTCACTTTGTAGCTGTACAGCATTACTTGAAATTACATTCATTGCTAAGAAGCAAGCTTGATTGCAAGGGTGTCTCATTACCCATAATGACACTAAATCTATCCTATTTTCCAACATCTAATTCAACGCTCAATGATGCTGATTTACATGTACAGAAAGACCTGTCAAAATGAAGATACTTAAAAATAAAAAAATCTGAGCTTTGAAAGAAAAAAGTTTTCAAAAGATTCTGAGCAACAGAATGCTTTTCCTCTTAGTGATTTTCTACATTTTTGATTAAAAGAACTAAATATATGATTAATCATTTAGACACAAAGTAAATGCATTAACTGCAGGATCTACAAATACCAGCACTAGTGAAAATATAAATATATATCTCCTATTAACAAGATTCAGGAGTCTGGGGAGAAAAAATTCTGCATTTTACATAATGAACCACAGCATGAAAATATATTTTAATGCTATCAAAAGATAAATTAACTTGATTATGACAAATCTTGCCATGGACTAGTTAGAATGGTCCTGTGCTGGTAATGGCAAAGATACAAAATCATGGTATCTCGGTTGGTTTGGATGGTGTTACGTAAGTTATCTTCCTGCAGACACCTCTCTAAACAAAGAGTTAGCAAAAAGTAGAAGGGTGGTAGGGGAAAGAGAATAACAGAAGTGTTCCTCACTAATTTGTATCCATTTATAGGACATTTTCAGTAAGTAGATGCAGAATTATTACTGTCTCAGTTTCCAACCATCTCTATGACAAATTAAATCCTTTTATTTACACTAATCTTTACCATAAGATACGGCTTGAATAATGCTGATCTTTTTGTATGAGCAGTCAGAAGCAGTGAATTCCTTATTTAATTAATTCTAACATAGCAAAATGCTCTTCACAATGAAATGTTATCTATATGCTGTCGAACATAGAGAGATGTGTCTGAGGTTTGTTTTGCTAGGAAGATTCATGCACAAGGTTTTCTTTTGGTGCAGCTGCTGTCGTTTGAGAAACAAGAGACTGAGCTTTTGGTAATATGCCAAATTCAGTCAGAAGAGAACAAATCACACTTGGGTAATTTCAGGGACATTTACTCAGCATGAACCCTGTAGCTGAATAGAAACGTCTTGTCTGCAATGGGCCCCCACCATGAAGAACAAAAAGTTAAATATGGACAGCTGCAAAAAAACAACAGACATCTAATGTCCTTTAGCTAGAACTATATTAGAGAATCCTTACTCAGTTTGCATTAGGAAATAAAAAGTGTCCTCAGCTCTAATTGTACACGCAGAGTTCTAGTGCTCTGCCTATGTAAAGCACTCATTCTTAGGTGAACAGTATCCCGCCACTCCCTGACCTTTAGCTTGCATAAAGCGAGGGCAAAGTGAGAATGCATCATTTAATATTCTTATTCAATTTGGTTCCTTATCTTGCAACTTTATCCATTAGTGCTGACCCTGAACACTTCCAGACTTCCCATTAATGCAGAGATTCTACTGTATTCACTAAAGAACACATGGACCTTTCCACCTCACTCCTCCCACTCATCTCTATACCTGTCAAATCAAAAACAATCCAAACAGAAGACAAAAAAAAAAAAATACTAGTATTCTTATATTTCAATGAGACTATTTTTTTTTAATGTGCAGTATAATGCCTCTTCTTCCCTCATCAACAACAAA
This sequence comes from Bombycilla garrulus, assembly GCA_013400315.1. Classification (NCBI taxonomy): domain Eukaryota; kingdom Metazoa; phylum Chordata; class Aves; order Passeriformes; family Bombycillidae; genus Bombycilla; species Bombycilla garrulus. The sequence continues at coordinate 66,133 of VXBU01014337.1, read as the reverse complement.
GAGCAGATTTCCAAATCAAAATTCTGGAATTATCTTTCAGTTTTGTTTGGTCAGGTCCTAAGCTTTTTCTGAAGATATAAACAATATTAACAAACAATAGATGAAAGAAAAACACATGATTTTTAATTATTTTAGGCACTGTACAACAGAAAACAAGCTCCAATATTTTCCTTGGAATTCAGTTAATCTCTCAGATTTCATTTTTATGGGTCTAAAGTAAATGAACATTTCAAGTAGTGATGGCATGATACCAGAAAATCTTCTCAGTAAATGATATACTGTAAATACTTTTCCCTTTTTTCAAAAATTTCTGATTGGATTAATTAAACTAATTATAATCCTCTTCTTCCTTAACAAACATCATAATATATGCTATTATCAGAATCAAGTTAGAAATATATTTTTTAATATTTTCTGAAGTATAGATTAGCATCCAGCAAAATGCTGATTTTTTTTCTCAAGCTAGAGAAAAACAGCCTTTTTTTGTGCCCTATTATTATCAGGATGCCAGAATTTTTCACTAGATTATTCACACTAAAAACAAGACATACAGGAGGGAAAAAATCAGCTCATTTTATAAATGGAGAGAAAGAAAATGTAAGTATGGATTCCAACCCCTCTTGGGCTTTTGTCCATAGTACAGTAGACACAACAAAACTAGTGCAATACCTAAAAACTGCAGGGAGGAAAACAGGCTCTTACACTAATACACAACTTTCTGTATCTTTATAATAACACAGTGTACTTGCTATCTTTAAATTCTGCTTATAATTTTGATTACATCATTTGATCAAGTCAAGATACAGAATGTTTTCTCCTTCATTTTTAGACTACATCCTTATGCTCAGTCAATATTTCGCCTTGTTAGTTAAGTTTTCCTTTAGAGTGAACAGCTGCAACAAATTACATCACCAGAATATTTCCAGAAATCTTTCTATTTTAAATAGTCTTAAAGTTGCAGGATTGCATTTCTAGAACTCCTTTAGAAATGGTCAACAGAGCATCTGGCATCCTCAAGAAAAACTGTGGAGTCTAACACCTGAAGCATAGATTTTCTATTCCATCCCCGTCTAAGTACTTTGGTGAGAATCATGATAATTTGATGCAAGACATCCTGAGAAAAATTCCAGGACTCAGTAAGACTTTCTTTTCACTATGGAGTGCTTATCTCCTAGTTTTGTACTATTGAGGAAAGAAACCTGCCAGACTTTTAAGATGCTGGGATCATAAACTAAAATTGGAGTATATAAAATTCTTGATTCAAATTTGTTCCTCCACTGAACACTTCAAGGCTTTTTACATTAAACTATTTATTCTGAGTGCTTAAAGAAAGCCCTGCAACCTGATTACAAGTTATATGAGGGTGCCATGGGGCACTCTGGTCAGAAAGCTTTTGCTGATACTGAAAAGAAACATAACTACTGTGATGAGTGAGTATGGTCTTGGACAAAACCTGTTTCCTTCTCCTACATGAACTGGACCTGCAGTTCCAGAATGCCAGAGTGGCTATTGCAGAACTAGATTCATATCTTGTTTGTTACAATGGTTACCACCAACATTGCTTATAGGTGGTTGTGGGCTGGCATTCAAAGGGAAACCTCAGTGCTGAGTTTCCAGAACTTAGTACCCCTGATATCAGTCTTATGGCTGGTTTTGGAAAAATTGTTTCACTTTTGGCTCCACTGTGCACTTTGTTTCACTTTTATGTGCTTTTTCTGCAGGTTTTGAATGCAATTAAATGCAGTGATATATAAGGTACTTACAATACCACATATATATGTATATTATCTGCTTCTGCAGAGAGATAAATTCCATTAATTAGTCAAAATTAAATATAAATTTACAAATTGCAAAAGTACTTAGACATTTCATTGTACTCATAACTGAACATTCAGTTCAATGCATACTAATGCTCAATTAACACTACAAAAAATCAAGGTTAAAATATAATTAACGTAACTATAGCTTCACTATACTTAGACTAATTATACTGATATACAGTGTAAAAACAGCTATTTCAGCCATTATATTGATGTAAATTTATTCTTCCTTTCAAGTTAAGCTATTTGAACTACATTTTAAATTATTTATCAAGCTGAATAGCATACCTATCAAAAGAGTTGAAGTTCTAGCTATAAAGAAATATTTTACTTTTCCCTCTTTGTAGAGCTGTTCTTTAGTCCTATGACTTTGTAATCCAACAGCTGAGATAACTGACACTTAATTCAAATAGGATGGGGAATTGCTGTCATGGAGGATCTCTGTGCAGAAGGAAAATGGAAAATCAAGGGAGATAAATTAATTACAAGAGGAAGACTGCCAAATGCTTCAGTCCTTGATGGGACAACTTATGAACAAGATGTCATCTGGTTTATCTAAGTTTTTTTTGCATCCCCCTACACTCTAAGTATGAACTTAGAGTCATCTCAATTTAGCAAAGTACCACAGAGAAGATTGCAAAATAGAGGGCACCAAAAAGGCAAACAAACCAGCAGTCACATTACTCATTATTTTACATTGACCTTACCATGACACTTAAAAGGATTTTTGACACTTTTTCTTCAAAACTGTGTTTAGCTCTCTTCACTTTGGAGAGGTTTTATGACAGTCACTAAAGAGGGTTTATACACAAGTATAGAAAGGGAAAGAAAACAAAGCTTGGCAAAAGTACACACACACATGAAAAATTAGAACAGATGTACAGTGCCTGCTGATACATTAGCCCAGTAGACGTTCAAAGATTATGAAGACTCACTTTGTTCTCCTTTGTTATACCACTTTGTTAAATGTCAGCTTTTCTTTGTACATATTTAATGCAGACCTTACTTCTTCAAGCTGTTTGACAGAAAAAGTAGCTACAAAAATGTTTACGGTTTCATACACTACCTTTCATTTAGACAGCTCCCACATTGGAGGCAATCTAGTTATGGCAGTAGAGCCAAGCATGAGATATTTTTAGTCCATTTTCACTCTTGCAGAACAACAGTTGTGCTACAGAGAACATATAGAACTTTTCTAATTGTCAAGCAGACCATGCAGTTAATAAACATATTTAAGTCTCACAACTCTTTAAAAGCCTGTCAGTCTCTTAATGTCTTATAAAACCATACTTCCTAAATACAAGTAAAAAAATGCTATTAAAATAATGTACTTTCTAGGAATCATCCTTTTTGCTTTTGATATTTCTGTCCCTTATGAAACATAGTGCTGATACTTTGCTATCACTATTTTGTTTCCAAGCCTTCTGAAGTAACTGTTTCAATGCTGCTTGTTCCTTTGGCACTCTACAATATTCGGGTGGCAAATATCCCTAATATGGAGACATGTTCTCTAGAAGCTAATTACTTTTCTATTTCATTTGCACAGATATGTGGCTAATACCAGCAACGCTAAGAGGTACACAAAACAATGAAAAAGTAAAATCCCCTGTGAAAGGCATTGTCTTCACAAGATTGGCTGTGGTTGGTGAAAAATTCCTATTATTTCTCTGACTCTGACTCACTATTTTAATCACATAACAGTAATACCTAGAATGGGCCTGAAAAGGTTATATAAGTTGCCTAAAACATTTTCTGCCGAGGGATATGAAATTTTTTTTAAAATAGTTTTTTTGTAGACTGCTCAACTTGTATATTATAAATGCATGTTGTTCAAAAAAATTGTAGGATACAAAAGTTCAGGCACATAGTGCGTTTAAAATATCTACTTAATTTGTAGTGTATCAAAAAGAGAAAACCCCAATTAAAACAGATCAGAAGCCTTCCCTCCCCCAAAATCATTTCCCCACCAAAGAAGGCCAGGAAAAAACAATTTGCAGAAAAGATGAAGTTGGCTCTAATATTTAACAAACATTCCCACTTAATGACACCCTGACTTATGAATCCCACTGATACTGAAAACTTACATACATAATACNTTTTTTTTTTTTTGGTGGTGGTATTAATCATTCAGTGAACAACCAACCTAGAGGCCAACAAATCTTTTAAAAGTACTTGAAGATGTTAATCTGCTCTTATGCCCTGTTAAAAAGGAAATTACTTCACAGAAGTATTTTTATAAATACTTCTGAGAAGTATTCATATAGTAGTTCTTTGAATACAAGTTGATTATTGGTGTGTGAAACTCTTTCTCTATAAACCCCTGCACTTTGAAGGCTGCCTTTTCAGAAATTCTACTTTTCTTTCAACTTCTAGATATCATACTGTTCCAAGGTACAATAGGTGTCTAATAAAACTCAAAACCATTGAGCAGCTGGCTCAAAAAGACACTCCTGACTTAATTTTAAATTCAGTACCAATCAGGAAAATGTATGTCTGGATTTGTTTGGTTTTTTGTTTGATTTCTTTGGATTTTAATTTGTTTTTAAGCCAGAAACTTTCAAGCATAGTTATTCAAGGAAATGGAAACTGTCATGAATTAAGGATTTTCTGCATGGAAGTAAATTAGTTAGGTTCTCCAATGTTTATAATAGTAATTTTACATACTCATTTAATTATTTGATTATGAAGGATACATCATCAAGGTAGGGTGGACTAGATGTTAGGAAGACATGCTTTACTGTGAGGGTGGTGAGTCAAAGGAACAGATTGCCCTGAAAAACCTTGGATGCTGCATCCCCAGAAGTGTTTAAGGTTAAATGTAGCTTTGGTTAAGCTGGTCTATTGGAAAGTGTCCCTGCCCATGGAGGGGGATTGGAACTACATGATCCTAAAGGTCCCTTCCAACCCAAACCATTTTATGATTCTGTGAAGGATCCATCAGTCTACAATGTCTGGTCCTTTCACAGTGACAGAGGACAAAAAATTTATTCTTTCCAGTCAAACCCAAAAGAGGTAGGCTCTACATCTAAGCTGCATTATTCATCAGGAATAGGTAATCAGAGGTAATATTTTTATGGAATCTCCTTCATGATGTAAATTTTAAACAAAAAATCTAGTTCTGCTGACCAAGAAATATTCTGCAGCTGTGATCAGCAGCTGCTTTCTTCTGCTGACTAAAGTGTCCGTGCCAGGAACACCAGGCTTCTATGTACACTACCAGAGTAAGAAAAGGAGAAGACTTTTTACCATAATATCTCCCTTTCTTTATTTATCTGAGTCATAAATGCAAATAATCCACCTACAATTCCCTGCAATTAGTAAGTTTAGTCATTCTTGGCTGCTGAGGAATGGTTCTCCAGACCTGCTGTGGTTACCATCTCACCTCTGGAAGAGCCAGCAAACTTGCCTCTCAGTGATTTTTCAGGAGTACAGCATCACAATGCACCATGATCTGCTCAACAGCAGTTTCCAAAATATGAAGCAAGGAACAAAGTCAGGAGGGACATAAATTTCTTCTCAGAGCCTCAAATTGTTTTTTTCTCTAAGTTTAGCTGCTGTATAATAGCAGCACTTGTTTAAGGTTGCCTTCTTGAATTAACATTAAGTTTTTTAAACTTGGGAATATGGGATTTACACTTACCTCAGCCCCTGCGAACACAAAAAAATCCATAAACTCAATTGACATCACCATAATAAAAGGTGATAATTAATGTTGTCAAGGGTATTTTGTACACTGAAATTCAATTGTCTAAGGCTTTCTCTCAAGCCTCCTAAAGGTGTCAAACTTCATTACCTATGTTTTAGTATATGGTAAATAATATTGTATCTTAATATATGCCTTCATGTTGGATTTATAAAACATAGTACAGGAAATGAAAGTGATACACACAATGTCCAGGGACAGCATTTAGCCTACTGTCAAAAGCAGGTAGCTGGCTAGTTGGCCTCAGAAGCATTTATATCTGTTTAACCACAGATACCTAGCAACACAACTGATAAAAGGAATCCAGACACGGTTGAATTGTTTTATATTTTTTTTTAATTATCTAAGGGGGTTCTAAAAATATATATGGTAGTCAGCAAACATACTATAAGTGTCAATATATATAATAATGAATTATATTCTTAAACTTTATATTTTCTTTCAAGTAGCTGTTAAAATTTTGGAATTGTCACACCAGATCAAATCATTTGCCCAAATGCAGACCTGGGACCACATTGCACATGTGTGCTCCATGAACGCACAGGTGGGACCCAAGGCAAGTCCCATTAAATTCTGCAGCAAAATACTGCTCAGAATCTAAACAAAACATGGGTGCTTAAATGTCAGGGAGCTGATGCCCTGATGGCAATATTTTGTAAAAAAATATGTTACAGATAACTTTATTTCTCCAAATCCAAATCCTCTTCTGAATCATACTATGAACTTCTGACCTCCATCATATCCTGGTACAAAGCTATCCATCAGTTCCAAAGAATAACAAATGTTGGTTCTTTATCTAATTTTAAAACAATTCTCTTATTTTTAATTTTGCTGAATGTCTGATTTTTTTTTTCTTCTGTTTAAGACACAAAATAATAAAAAATAAAAATGTCTGGAAAATTATAAATGAAAACAACCATCTAAAAGACTCTCTTAGCATTTTAAAGTCTCACTCACACCACTTCTTAAGAATAATTTTTCCAAAATCTGTTTGGTTTTTTAAATAATTTCTGCTTTATGACCAACTTTTTTTTTATAATTTGCTATGAAAGATAATGAAAAAATACACTGAAGTAAAATTGTGTTTGATAGTGGTGATATTGTCCATTTTAAAAGTGCAAATTTTCCAGAAAAGTGAATTTTGCAATGACTGAAGCTACTTATTCTTTGAAGTTAAATCTGATGATCATTATCTTTGTAAAGAAGTAAGGGAACACCTACCTATGAAAGCATTTGGTTTCTAAACCAAAGAAATGTAAATAGCTATTTTGAAAATTCAAAAATGCTGCCTTTAAAAATTTCATAATTAAACTCTTGACCTGCCCTTGTCCAAAAATATTTTGAAATGTACATCATTTAGTAGAAGAAAAGAGTCCAAAATCCATTTTTATATATTTATATATATTTATATATATATATATATATATTTATTTACTACTGGCTAATAAAAATTACTTTTTTCCCTTCCAGTTGTGCTAGGAAAAACAAAGGTATTGGTTACATCCAACCCAAAGTCCATTATTCATTTATCACTCCATCAGAATGATAAATCTCACCAACATTTCTTCTTATCCTAATTATGTAGCATATTGATCAAGAATTAACTGATTACTCTGAAGTACATAAGTGTAAGAAAATATTTTAAAATAACCCACTTGAAGCACTCCTCATATCTGCCTAAGTGTGGAAAACTTTCACTGCAGTACTTGTAGGGGGTCCATGTTAAGATTCTTTTTAAAGTTTTGAATGGATGTGTGTTAATTCTTCTTAGAGTTTCTCATTTGCTACCAGGTAAGTTTATTCCCAATTAACAGAGTTGTCAAACAGAATTAAATAATGCTAAAATGCTTTTCCACAGGGACCTAACAGGAACAAAGCAATATACATTTAAAAGGGAACAAAATAGGTCCCTAGAGTATAGTATAAAGGACTGAAGACATGCTGAGTCTTTGATCATGTGCATTATCAATTAGCACTATTCTGATCAAACCCGGTGTTATTTACCCAGTAGGAGTCCTGATAACAGCACGTCCTGCGGATGGGATGACATCTCCAGTCAACATCTTAAATGTTGTGCTTTTCCCAGCTCCATTTGTTCCCAGGAGTCCAAAACACTATCAGAGATATTAAAAAAAAAAAAAAAAAAAAAAAAGAAAAACCAATATGCCATACTGAAAAAAAATAAGAAATATTACCCCTTCAATTTCTCCTCTTACCACATTTCCTATTATATGTGTGTAAGAAACCATATATGGATATAATGTGTGTGTAAATTCTCTTTCCCACAGAAAATCAGTTAAAAAATCCAATATATATATATAGTGGAAAAAGAAAGACCCTTTTACCTCTCCCCTTGGTATGCCCAAGCTTATGTTTTCCACAGCTGTGTTCTTCTTACTGAAACCTCCATAACACTTCCTGAGGTTGTACAGAAGTAGGACATCATTGCCAGTCCTTCCACCGAAGAGTCTCTGTCGCTCCATTTCTACATCAACATCTTCTGAAGGGCTGTCCATGCCATTAACTGAGCAATGAGCCCTACAACAGAGGATGATAAGTGATACAGGGCAAATTGGCCATTGCTGCACTCTGCTCTTACTTTACTGGTTGTAATCCCTTAGCACTTGGTGATCAATTATCATCAGAATTCAAGGGAAAAATAACTACTTGAATTTTTTCTGTAGTTTGCATTAATTCACCATGTTTTCAGAAGTGTTTATCTTCAGTTGTACAAAGGAACAAACCATTTTCTTTCTCCAAAAATTAGCTCAGTGCTCACTGTGGCAGAATACAAATGATAACACACCTTGGTTTCCAGAGGAGATCCCAGTGAAGGAAAAGACGTAAAAGGAGCAGTAGTGTTCCCTGAAGGGACATTTCCACAAAAATCCAGCCCAGGAAATCCATCTCAAAGGGGCTCACATAAGAATCTATTCCAAAGTTCCTGGTCAGGTCAAACTTGATCTGATTGTACGAAAGCTCTATTAAACCCTGGCCTAGGCAGAATTGTGGGAATATGATGAATGCCCATTTGAGGATATGGTAGATGTTCTGAAAACTCTGTATTAAGACACAGTAAGGATGGAGGAAAAAAAAAGAAAAAAGGGAAAAAATTTATTTTTTTCCAACAGCCTAATGAGCACACTTGCAAAACTGGATACTGCACTCAAATCTTACGGTAAACTGAACTCTAAAGTGCATTTTGTGAACTATTTTGGGGACAGCATTCATAGCATGTTGCATTTTAGACTTTCTACAGCCATGGCATTCTAATCTTAGCTAAAGTTCACAGAGGGTATCAAAACACATGTATCGATGATTCTTCTATTTACTCAACATTTTAATATTTGGACACTATTGAATCTAAATCACCAACTTAAACCCAAATGAATAGTTTGCTTGCACTCTTGCATGACACATAGTCCAGATTCGACTTCAAGCATCAAGTTTTTCACCTGTGCATGAACAGAGTCATACTCATTCTGGAACTCCTTTCCATCAAGTTGTTTAAATACCATTATAGCAAATTAAAATTACATACATGAAGCGAGAATGCACTGTAAAAATTACATTCATACAGTGCATTAGTGATCCTAGGAATATGCAGCTTATCCCCCTTATGTCAATATTATTCAAACACATTTTACAACGCATATAATCTATTTAATGGACCAGAACAGCTCCCATTATGTGCCAATTACAACTTAATGGTCTAGAAAATGTCAAAGTTTCAATTAACACTGTTTTTCCATCATTACAGCATGCTTTTCTGGGTTATAGACAAGTTAAAATTCAAGATGGTAACAGTCAATACAGTATATTCTAGGACAGAAAAACCATTAATATTTAAAAATCATATGTTTTTCTTCTGGAAAAATCTTATCTGTATAAATATACAAACACACATATGAACATTCTCAAATATATATATATGTGTGCGTGTGTATGTGTGTATACACATCTCAGTTATGGAAAAGGTATACCAAAGATTTTATACTGACCTGCACTTTGGAAATTATAGCTAACAAGCGAGGTAAGAGAGTCACCAGCATGGTACACAGGCCAAACACAAAATTTAAGGAGATGTAAGAAATAAAAGCTACATCTGAACTTGAGAAGAATCTGGATGCAAGATACATCCAAGGTAAAGTTGCATATCTGAAAGTTTAAAGAAAAAAACTGTCACAAATAAGTTATGGTTTTGCCTCCCTGCCCCCAAAAGAGTCAGTTATCACACTAGAAAAAACCTACAATTACTGTTCCTTATTTTTCAGACAGGCAAACAACCCTTCAAAACAAGTGATTAAGAAAAGGGACAAATTTGGGATACACATTCTTTAAAAATTGGCTTGTACTTCCATAAATGTATACATATTTACTGTCATGCTATGTGCAGTTTTGATCCATTTTTGCATATATCAGCTGCAGATATTTACTTTGACTGTTCCAGACAGCTCACAGTCCTGATTTCTGAATGATTGCAAACTCATGCACCTTAGTAAGCCTCTTACACAGATATAGAATTAAAACCAAATATTTGAAGCTTAAATCATGGATACTGAACAGTTATCTTTTCTGAGAGGCTTCCATAGAAAGAGAAAAGAAAAAAAAAAAAGGAAGTGAGGAAATAAAAAAAATTTAAAAAGAGAAAAGAAAAAGTAAAAAACAATAATTTTTGAACTGGAACTAATATTTGTGCCAGTGATATGTGAGAATTGAAAAATCCTACAGACCACGTTATTACCTAAACCAGGTTGTCAGTAGAGTAATAGCTATCAAAAGTGAGTGCATAACACTATGAGGATAAGACAGCATGTCCATGGCTACATCATCTTCAGTGAGAGTCTTTAAAGGAAGGCGGAAGGCATCTCCATTATGACAAGTTAAACGATGCCTATCCAGAACGGATTTATTTATAAAGAGGAGTTTGTAAAGATAAAAACAGGGCCCAGGCAATCAGAGCACGCATGCCATGTAAAGAAAATTTATTTTCTATTCAACTTAGTGCAAGATATATCTATCAAACAAGCAGTATATAGACTGCAGGAGCATAGGTATCAGCATACACTATTGCACAACGATAAGTATATTTTCAGTGTATATATAAACACTTCCTATATAATATTAATATGTATAACTGGTTTAATAGTGAGCCCAATTCAAGAGCAACTAGTCAAAAATCTATGAAATCACTTCTTCATTGCCTTAAAGTGTAGTTTAGACTACTAAACTAAGTCATAAAAGTCATTTTACCAAATGACTTTAGAATACTAAACAAAGTCATTCCCTTTTGAATACAGTATTCTGTACTTTATAGGTGAATCTTTTGCACTGCAGAATGCCAAAATCCTCTACCTTAAAAAAAACCTTGCAACCCCTTCTGGAAAGTAATAATAATGTTATCTTCAGTTTACAGGAAGATAAAGGTTAAATGACTCAATGTTTGGGTCTCAAATTAAATTGTAAGTAATTCAAGATCTCACTATACTTTTCAGCCTCCTTTTGCCAGTCTTAATCATACAATCTTTTCTTCCCTTCATGCACATACCAAAATTACTGTTCTCAGAATAACAATATCATAAATACAAGTCCATCCTTGGAAACAGCTCAGGAAAGAGACATGATTTACAGCGCTATTGCTCTGCTGTAAATGAAAGCAAAATTTGATTTGCTTGCTTATAGCTGCTAGGAATTGAGTAAGATTTTCAGAATACTGAAGTTATATGATGTTCAAGTGCAGCCCTTAAAGTTTCAGCCAGTCACACCTACATTTCTCTCCTCTTTCTCTTCTTTCAGCTGCAGTTGCAATTTAGCATTTTCTAAGCATAAAAGATCATTTTGGAAAAAAACTGCTTAAATATTTGGACTAGAGAACACCTCAGCAACCATCTAAAAGAGAAAAAAACGTAGTTTGGTTGTATTTTGAAAGGAAATAACTTTTAAAGTATCACACTAAGAAACTTGATTGTTCTTTCAAGCACACCTTCTCTTTAACTTTTTTATATAACTGGGCTTTTATAACTATCTTTGTCCTAGATCAGAAATCTGCACAAAGGTACCCTGAAGAGAAAAAAACATTTTTAAAGTGTTGGAACCCAGGGGGTTCCTATGATGCCTTTGGCCGACCCAAAACCTGGTCAGGAGGCTTTTCAGCCTTGCCAGAGGTGTCAGAGACCCTGGAATGATACTAAAAATACCTGTAACTCTGATTCTAACCCATGGAACAGGTTGTCAGCTTTGTATGAGGAATTTCAGGTCACAAAAACTTAGATAGTAAAATAGTAGTAGTTATAAGTAAAAAGAAGGTAATTTGAATGTATGT
>VXBU01014337.1:40792-54276 GCA_013400315.1 Bombycilla garrulus | reverse complement strand
TACATATTGCGGGGTCTCCTGGGGTTAAGGAGATCCCAGCAGTTGTGGCGTCCCAGACTGGGCACAAGACCACAACATAAAGGAAAAAAAAAATTGCAGATGATAATAAATGCAGATGACTGAGGATTATATGCACAGTGCTGGGGAAGAATAGAATTGTCACAATAGGCCTCATCACATTTACAGTGTAGTTAGGGTGAATAAAGGGTGAATTAGGAAGAGAGGCATCTCTGAAGTTTATCAATGTCCTTGAGAGATGTTAAACTTACAGACAGCTATTGGATCTTTAATATATGTTAATTCACATCAAATACACAGATTTTCTTTTAAAAATCATTGCAACATCTGTTCTGTCAGCTAAAGCTGAAGAGTACAGGAAGGATTATATTGATTAAGCTGCATCTGCAGTCAACAAAATAAGACCCATTTTCATTCAGTGACTTTTTTTCTGAAATACTCAAAGTTTAACTCAACATTTTGGTTAAAACAATGCCGGGATAACTTCCACTTGATAGCACATTGTGGGCAGGGCCAAAGTCCACAGCACACCAGAAAAAAAACCCATCACAACTTCAGTAGACATACAGGTCTGTACGGTGTGCTTCAATTGCTGCTTGGCCAAGATTCCTATAGAAATGCATACCTCACTAATATGACAGCAACTGGATCACAAAAAGGATTCAATGGTTGCAAAGTTAATAAAAATAAAGGTGTTACATTTCATAGTGTGAAACCCTTGCACTAAGACTGGCTAGAATTTGTGCCTTTAACTTGAAGGTATCACTTAATGGAAGTGCAGAAGAAAGGGAGTGAGAGTGGTACATGAGAAAGATACAGAGGGGAGGACATTATGAACTTCCGATGTTTCATACAAGTTATTTACAACATTCTAGCATCATGACCTCTAGAATACTTTGTACTAGTTTGGCTATTCACATCCAGGAAAGATGAGCTCAAACTGGAATGATAAGGAAAAATGATAAATAGAATTATGCAAGGAATTTGTAAGGTTTTACAAGAGAGGACTTGGATTGTTTTGGCTTGCAAAAGGCATTTAATGAAGGATGACAATTATGAAGCATGGTTCTGAATAAACTTAGCCTAGAATTTCCAAGAAAATATACAGCTTTGAGGATACCTAAACAGTTTCCAAAAAATGAATTTCTGGAGGATGGGGGGAGGGGGTTTTGAAGGGTTTATCTGAGACCCTTCCTGGAACAGAACATGTCCTGATCTTGTAGAAGGTCTTTTCTTCTTTCCTTCCCTACCATTTTCTGATGAAGCAGCTATATTTCATTATGTAAACATCTGCCATGTAAGATGAGCACTCTCCGATACAAGGGTAGCAACAATTAGTTGCCTGAAATAAGTAATAAACTTCTCAGAAGCCCTTTCCTTTTAAAATTCATCTTCAGCATTTCTAACATCACCTGAGACAGCACATGGGAAGAGTTCTAAGTCCCAGTATGAGTTGAGTCCCAGAATGTTTCAACAGTCCTGGGGCTTCTGTCCTTAAATAAATAAATAACTTGAAAATCAAACTCTATTGGAAATCTTACCTTGAAGGCATGGTGCATTACAGAAGTTGTGTATGTACAAGAAAACAACTTTAATTTTGCCCCTCTAATGATACAACAGAATACACTATTAATTTGATTGATCTCAGGGCTGAACAGACTTACTTTTATAGAGTAATCCTCCATTTAAACAGTTATTTTCACTTTCTATGACAGGATTGATTTCTTGGTTGGTTTTTTTGTTGGTTGTTTGGGTTTTTTGTGTTTATTTGGTTAGATGGGTTTTTATTGTTGTTGTTGTTTTTCGTTGTTGTTTTTCATGTGAAACTAAGCAAGGGAGTGGCTTGATGGAACTTTCCTCTCTTGCAGTATTATTGGGACACAAATCCCCAACCAGCCCACTACTTCACATTGGAGAGACTTCTCATTGGAAATATTAACTCCTGCAGCTATGCTGAATTACAGAAAATGGTTAGAGTTGGTAAAAAAGGCTGTTTGGCTGTTTCTTACTTGTGATGATATTCTGCACAGCTAAGCACTGAAATTCTGACCTATGTTAATATCCCCTCATTTTCTGGAAGACAATATACAATCAATTTCTAGCAGCAAACTAGTGTTCTACAGGCTGAATATCTTCTGAGACATTTGCACTCCTTTATTTTTTTTTTTTAATTAGATCTCCCTCCACTTTTTGTGCTTAATTTTCAAACTCACGTTTAAGCCTGTTTTCTGCCTATATTTTGCTGAATCATAATCGCTTACATAGACAGGAAACCATGCATCCAACAGCAGCAGGTGCAAATTACATCTAAACATCTATGTTTGTTTGTAAGAAGAGGCAGTTCCACAGCAGCATTTCCAATCTCATACCCAAAGAGCATCAGTAGGAGAACAGTGGCTGCCAAGTTCTTCCGGAAAGTGAAGGCTGATAGCTGGAAGGCACTAATAACAGCAACACACAGGGTGACTGGAACCATGTAAAACAGCTAGAAACAGAAAGAAAAAAAAAAAAAAACATTAAGCAGGTTTGCATCTCTTACTGGTCTTACCTAGTTTGCCTTAAATTTTAAACAGAAGGGTTTGATAAATCAAATTCTCTATATTTGCAATACAATTATACTATAAATTAGGAAGAAATAGGCAGAAGAGCTTGGAGATTCGATAGTCTGCGCTTGCTGTGAAACTGTCCCCTACACATGAAACAACCTGACAAGATAAAATCTGACTACAGAATATTCCCCTTAATCCTATTTCTATTGACCTTTCCAATACATCCATTTAACAAGCTAACTCTTCCAGATAATGAGTCCATGTGGGGCTATTGCTCCAAAATATCAAATTACACTGTGAGTACAGAGGCTTGGTTTCAGAAATAGCAGTTTCACTGATTGATGCTGCATTCATATGGGAGAATAATAATTATGCAATTTTAAAAGAGATTTTAATGAAGGACCACATGTGCTGATAAAGCAAATCACATCTTTTATTGGGAATGGACACAACATGTAAAAGCATTACAGCCATTAGGCAACGGGGAAAGCAGTTTTTCTGTTTAGTCTCTTGACATAATGGCAACCAAATAATTAAGGGTGGCAGGGTGGGATTGGTACAGGAGATTCATATCCAAGTATTCAAGAGAGAGGGTTTCTGCTTGCAAATAGCAACATCAGGATGTGAAAACCTGTGCTCAGCTCTGTTTTCAGTGTCTGCCTGCTCTGTGCACTGAACCTGAGCTCACTAGGGCACTGACTGCCTCCATTTCTGCATATGTAATGTATAGCTTCATGGCTTTAACCTAGTAGAACTGAGATTCTGACATACAACTGCAATAGAGGCAACAAATGAAGGTCTAGCTAAATATTCAGTGTAGAAGAACAACATAGTGTTAAAATTAGACATTCATACTGAAGTACATAATGAAAGCCTGTTCCAAATTAGGCCAGAAGCCAGCACGTCTTTGTTACTGGGAAAACATACCTTTTTTTTTTTTTAAGAGAAGGACAATGGAGTAAAATGTAGACAGATGCAATGTTCTCATCTTATTCACAGTGTACCTTTATTTTGCCTTAAACAAGTATCATAACATGCCACTAACAGATTTATGTTTCAGTTATCCTGAAGCTGTTTAAAAATATTGTAGAGAAGTCACAAAGCATTTAAGTCCCAGTATTTTTTCAACAGACCTAGGGCTTCTGTCTTTAAATAAATAACTTTAAAATCAAATTCTATCAGAAATCTTACCCCGAAATTATGATGTATTACAGAAGTTGTGCATGTACAACAAGACAACTTTAATTTTGCCCCTCAAGCTTAATCTGAACAAAAAGTCTCTATTTCTCTTTGCATTTTCTTAGCACTTACAGTTTTTCCATTTGTTGAACAAAGTAATGAATATCATTCATGCCTATAAATACAGGAAGAACAGCCTGATTCTCATGAGACCAATTTCATAAATCAAATACTTCTGCAGGCCTAGTAAAGATTCTGCTAGCAGTAATACAGGACACAGCCTGTAATACTTAAAATATGTAGAGGAATTTAAAATTTGACAGTTCATATATTCATGTGTTCAGTGTCCCTAAATGATCTGCAGGACAATTAGCATTTTAAGCAATGTCTGTTCTTTCCCACATCATGATTGATCATGCAGTACTGTGTTGAATTTGTGAGAACATTTTGAGAGATTGGCAGAAAATAATGAGGAGTTGACTTTGCTCACAAGGAGAAACTGAATGATGAAGGACTGTTTTTAACCAAGACTTCTTATCTGAAGCAGCGGAAAAAAGAAATACGAAGATTGACTGGCCAAGTAAATAACATCTGGAAAAATGTGCTCTTACCTCAAGATTGCTCAAGTGTGAAAATTCTGATTTCAAGCATGGATGGGTGAAGATCTAATGTTTCAGAATTAGACTGGTCTAAATGAAAACAGAGTGTTCCAAAAATTTCTATTCCTGACTAGGGTATCATAGAATCCAACCTAAAGGTTGGAAAGGACCTTAAGAACTTCAGGTTCAACCATTAATCCAGCACTGCTGAGTCCACCACTAAAATATGTCCCTCAGTGCCATACCCATGCGGCTTTTAAATACTTCCAGGGATGGTGACTCTGCCACTTCCTTGCCCTGCCTCTTCCAGTGCTTGACACAAATAAAAGGCACCAATCATAAGTATCTCCCATATTATCCACAACAACACATAACAAAATTATCCCTTTACATAGCTGAGTAGTATTTTGGTTTTCTCCACTAATTTTTAAGGTTTTGACAGTGCATGGCAAAATTCAAAGCATTGAAATTCCTGCTATGATCTGCTGTGTAGAAGATTCTCCCTAGACTGGTCAGCCAACTTCCTTTTATTTGTAAAACAATGGAAGTAGCTAAAGCTGGCAAATTATTTACAATTCAACTTTGAGAAGAAAGTAACACAGTCCCTGCCCTGCATTAAAATAGGAATGGTGACTTAATGTTTGTTAGCATGTTAGCCAAGAGCTGTCTTGCTCTGCACAATTCAAACCTGCACAATTCAAATCTTATTCATATATTTTGTGACCACATCTCCTGTTGCTCATTTATAAGAAACTAGCTTAAAATTTACACCTGAGCACATGCTGCCCCACATAATACATACCATATCACAGCAGAAGTTAGCAAGCCAGTAAGTTTTGTAACCCAGGCCTGTGATGTGCTGCAAACGTTTTGTCCCAGATACTCTGTCTCTCACTATGGCGGTTCCAATGGATGCAGTAAGGATGGAGAAACCCAGCATGATACACAGTGCTACCCCACACTGACGAACATTCTCCATTCTAGGGTAAAAAGCAAAATAGCCCAATGAAAACACAATGGGGAAAAACCCCTCAAATGCTAGCATTTTTCAGGCCAACTTCTCGCCAAAAGACTAGAAATTAGGACATTAATCCTGTTTGCAGGACATAGGATCACATAATGACTTGGGCTGGAAGGGTCTTTAAAGATCATCCAGTTCCAACACCCTGCAATGATCAGGGACAGGATGTCTCTGCACTGTGAACATCTAATTAAAGAAGAGGAACAAGATGCATTAAGTTACAAAACTTTAGGTGCGTTATAGAGCATAGTATGTGTCTGACTTGTAAAGTGAAGCTTATGCAAATATTTACCTTCTACAGAAAAGTAAAATTTAAATCCTTGAAAATAATTTGAAATAGTCAGCCAGTTTAAACCTGTTATGATACAATCAGCATAAATTCAGTATTTTTCTTTACAAAATACTGCAACCATTTTTGGTATAACTGTGGACTTGACAGACAGACAACACTAAAAAATGCTTCACTCGGTAGAACTGAATTGTATTTATCAATCACAGCATCTATTCCAGAAAACATTTATTCTTATCTAATTGATATTTTCAATCATCTGTTGATTGCTGCTGTTAAACGTTTTAATAATTTACCCACATTTTGTCCTCATCCAACAAGGCTCCTCCATATGGTTGGCTGTAGAGTGTTATCCCTGAGAAAAGAAAAATAAATAATGAAATATTAAATATTATTAAGGACCTCAAGTTCTTAACACTGTTAACACTTGTTACACATATGAATATAAAGCCTAAATATGTAGTGAATAACAGAAAGAGGTCAACCACCAAGCTGCAAAATCAAACACTGTCTCCTACCGAGTGATTTCCAGAGTTTGGAACCAGTAAATACTAATAAACATAAGAAAACATAATGCTTCTCTGCATTCCAAAGTTCAGAAATTGATTAAAAAATGTTACATATTGCTGCAGAATCTACATTACAGAAGAGACCAAATACAAAGCCTAAAGCAGAATTTGTTCATATTCCTAATCTTCTGGGGTAAGGTAGATTGTTACTGCATTTTATACACTTGGTTTAGATTTTAAATTAGATCTTTCAGGAATTTTTAAATTACTGATGTTATGCTGAGAAAAGCTTAGCTAAATTCACAAAACAAATGGAAAAGTCACACTTTTGATTGAAACTGTAGAGCTTTATATTAAAAACATGCCCCATTTGGGAGACTAAGAAAAATCCTGAGCAGGCAATGCATTCTTAGGCTTATTTTGGTTCTTGGTGCAACCAACCTGTTGCAATCTAGCAAAATTAACTTTGGATTTGGAATTGGAAGATAGTTTATGAACAAAAACTGTTTCTTTTTATTTTTTTTTTCTTTTCAAGCAAAAGAAGTTAGAGGGGCAAAGGTGCAAAACGTTGCTGCAAAAATTGCTGCTCCACTGGACTTGATGCTGTTTGTGACTTATCTCTGCAGGTGTGCCTGACAGATGTGCCAGCTACACTGGCTTTGTGCTGCATGGAATTAATTTTCTTCACAGTAGCTGGTATAGGGATGAATTTTGGATTTGTGCTGGAAACAATGTTGAGAACACAGGGATGTTTTACCTATTGCTGAGCAGCACTTGGAACCAAGATGTTTCTTGCTCCTCACCCACTGCACCAGTGAGGAAAATGGTGGGGGGTACCCAGGGAGTTGGGAGGGGTCACAGTGGGACAGCTGACCCTAACTGACCAAAGGGACATTCCATTCCATATGGCATCATGCTCAGCCTGTAGCATGGGGGAAGAATGAGGAATGGGAAGGATGCTTGGAGCGATGACATTTGCCTTCTTAAGTCAATGATAGGCACGATGGGGCCCTGCTCTCCTGGGAATGGCTGAATGCCTTCCTGCCCACAGGAAAGGGTGAATGATTTCATTGCTTTGCTTTGCTTGCGTGTGTGGCCATATTTTACCTATTAAACTGCCTTCATTTATCACTTCAATATTCTCTCTCATACACCTCTGGGGGAGAGTGAGCATGTGGCTGTGTGAGTGGGCCTAAAGTTAAACAACGACATCAGCATTATTTGAATAGTCCCTAAATAAATCTATGCTATTCCAAATTAAAAGAAACAAACAATCCTAACAGCAATTATAATTTTTCCAGTATCTTTGCAAAAGATATAAATTGTTGGTAGTCTCAGATTGACTCTGGGGGCACCACTTAATTGAATTTTTTAAAGTCCAGCTGCATAAAGACAAAAAATATTATCATTCTATGCTGCAATTTGACTAAGCATACATTTATGTTGCCCCTTTAATTTTTCATTCTTCATCTTCAAGCCAAAGTAATCTAAACATCACTAAGTCACTGCATGGTAAAAAGCTGAAAAATAGGATGATGATTAACTCACACAAAAAGGTAAAGACTTTTTAAATAACAGCTAAATGCAGTACACTGAAGCCCAACGGTAGTTAGAAAAACAAAAGATATTTCAAGCCAATAACATTTTGATGCATCACTAGTAGATACCTTGCTATTTGCAGAAGTCTTTCATGTAATGTGCCTTCAGGGACTGTTTAAAATTTTCCTTTGTTTTTCTTTTAAAGCATTAATTTTTTGAACAACTGCTGCTATTTGTTCTGAAGCAAAACAGGCATATCAAAGAAAATTATTTTTTCCCACAGGAATCACTGAATTTCCATTTATGTAAAGGAGTAGTAGCATGACAGAAAATAGTTAAGTTTAGTTCCCAGAAAGTTTTTCTAGACTTTTCTATTGCTTGAATAAAAGCAGGTGTATTAGAAGAAGTAATCATAGAATATGCAGAATTGGAAGGGACCCACCAGGATCATCAGATCCAACTCCTGACCCTACAGAGGATACCCCAAGGCACCATGTGCCTGAGATCATTTCCCCAACACTTCATGAACTCTGTCAAGCTGGTGTTGGGACCACTTCCCTGGAGAGCCTGTTCCAGTGCCCAACCATCCTCTAGATGAAAAACCCTCTCCTTGAGGATATCCAACTAAAACCTCCCCTGGGTCAGCTTCAGGCAATCTACTCAGGTCCTGTCACTGGTCACAAGAGTTAGAGGATCAGTGCCTGCCTCTCCACTTCCCATCAGGAGGATGCTGAAGACAGCAATGAGGTCTCCCTTCAATTTCCTCTTCTCCAGGCTGAGCAAAAGTGAACCTCATCTGCTTCTCATATGGATTCCCCTCCAAGCCCTTCATTATCCTTGTGTCCCTCCTTTGGGTGCTCTCTAATAGCTTAATGTCTTTTTTATATTGTGGCACCCAAAACTTGGCATACAACGTTGGCATACAACATTTTATTGATTAATTCCTTGCCCAGCAGCAAGATCTCAGGGGAGAACTAATTTTCAGATTACTGTACTGGTATTAAAATAAAGTCTACAGAAGTTGACTTGGGTTCCATACACAGAAGTGCACTGCTTTAACTTTCTAGTACAGAATAAAGGGAAACTGTGAAAAAGAGATAATTGCAGGGGAAAACAAAAACCCATGACATTAAAGAGCATAGTGCTCCTTGCAGTATTGTATCATACAATACCAATAAAAAGCAAATTACACTGAATTAATTTCCTTCTGTAGAAGAGTCACAAAAACTAATCACAATTCTTAAAAGTAGCAAATATTTTTGACAGTCAGCTTCCATTCAAACCATGTAGATGAAACAAAGGATTACATTTTCTTTTCATTTACACTCACAACTGAAATTAAATTTCACAAGGCTGTGGATTACAAGTAAGAAAAGTACAATTGTGCTAAACTAAGTTCAGTTATCTTCATAATTCAAAATTCTATCATTGCATTAAGTATAATACTTGCCTTTACTTCAATATTTAAAGTTTCTTCAAGTAGTCTAGAGCATGAAAATCTCTGACTTTGCTACTTTTTTCGTATAATTTTTCCCTCCACCCCATTGTCAACAAATAGATAACTAATTTATATAAAGCCAACAAACTGTCCTATAATTCACAGAGGAAAAAATTTCCCTTAAGCTCAAGAAATAAGTTTAAAATTTTCTTCAAATACCAGAACAAACCAAGAGAATTAATACATGGTTTTTGTTATAATGTGTATATTTTTTTTAATTTTAAAAACCCTTCCATGTTCTTCTGTAACCTATCCCTTCCTACATTTTTTCTAACCACCTAGACCATACTTTTTTACACATCTCTGTCCCAATACAGCTGTTAACATGATGTAAAATGTACTTATTGATACTTTCTTGTCTTTATATGCCTTTTTACTATGTAAAGCTGCTATAATGAGGCTCATTAAGTTGGAAACTATCTGCCATCTTTGAGGACTTAAAAACTATAAATGACAGATAAACTAAGTTCTAAATTATAAAGCTCCTATTAAACAGATGCTTCTGGTGTTTATGCAAGGATTTTTTTTTTAAGGACTGTACTTGCAAGCCTTGTGTGAACAGCCCTCAGGGCAAATTTTACTGTATCAGTATTCAAAAGGGAAAAGCAAGCCAGGCAATAATACCAAATATGATATTCAGCACTAACTCTGTCTGCTTCTTTTAATAAATTTCACTATAAAATAAATATTCCTTCCACATCTACAGATTGCCATTATATTCTCCTAACTTAATCACAACAAAAATTTTCTTTATTACCCTAAAACATCCTTTGTCTATGTCCTCAGCATGCAGTTGGTCACATTATTTTTACAATGATGACTTAGGCTTTTTTACGGGCACAGGTGAAAAATTGTAACAGACGCTCATTCCAACCTTTCCAAAACCATGCAAAAGCAATTCAGGAATGGGAAAAACTGTGACCATGGGGAATCTTACACCCTAGTGCTCTGTTCAGAGAGAATAAGGACACCATGATGAAAGACTTTCTTAGACCTTTTAACCTTCTTTAATATAAAAATGTGGAGTTTCCAAAATGAGAGGCAGGATTTCCCCTGTTTGAGTGGAGTGAAGAGGAGGACATCTCAAAGAAAGGAACATCTCCGTATGCATGCTAGTTGATACATGTGTGCATGTACTGTACTGAAAAGGAATGAACCCTAATGTCAATCCCAACAGAGAGCACAAGCAGCCAGTTACTTTGGTAATATAATTCCTCAGCTTTTCTTTCTTCTATGAAGCTTCTCCTTTCTTAGTTGTTTTGCCTACAGTTAACTACATTTTTGATGTGTCTTTTTTTTTTCTCCTTCATTTTTGTCCTTCATTAATTTAAAAAAGGCTCAGTTGTAATCTCTTGTATTGCTCAATGAAAGACTTTATTTTATACAGCTGAGAACAAGGGCATTTTTACCAGTCCTTCAAGCCACATTATCGTGGAAAAAAGAGATGGGAAGTAGCCAGAGCTTTACAATTTAACTATAAGTTTCAGGAGTAGCAGAGCTGAGGCCTAAGCAGGGGAGTGTATTTGCTTTGAAAATTACAATAGGAGCCTGATGCTACATGGTTAATAGTAGAAGAGACAGTAAACTATTCATTGTACCCTCTTCAGCTTCTCTGTGATTTCCCTTTTGTATTCTCCCTTCTAGGTAGTACAATGCCACTCCTTTCCTCACATTGTTCTTGATTTAAACAAATTTTAGATTCTACTTTGTTAAAAAAGACATTACTAACCTATTGAAATAATTTCTTCACAAAATATTAGAAGGATTGTAACATTTCGTACAATAAAATACTATACTTTTCCATTCTGATAGGAAAGCTCACAGGAAAAAGGAAGATGCACCCACATTAGACAAGTCTGCTGTGAACATTCTGCATCCTACCCTGCATTCAGAAGCTGCAAAACTCAGGACACCTTTCCCTATACTAACATCTTATTAACAGTCTGCATCTGTGCATTTAAGTGCTCTAGATCTTTTGTCTCTCATCTAAACAAGTTGACTCATTGTCAGAAAATAAAGGTATGCACAATTTGGCCTAACTTTAGAGAGCTGGATGTTTCCATCTTGTTCATGATAAAGAAGACATTGGTAGTCGAGTCTATCCCAGCTGGGTGCAACTTTCCACATAAACACACTTCAAAATCTGTTTTTTCAGTAAAAATGAGGAAAGTGATATGAACCCAGCATTACTTTTTCAGTATCAGTTGGAGAAATCTAGATGAAAAAAATCTTACAGGTCTTCAAGCTTGTACACCATCACTGTAGATTAGTCAGAGCAGTCCTTAGGTATATTTTGTGGTTCTGCACCATATTTTGGGTGTATCTGAATCTATCTCTTGGCACTTCTTGTAAACTATCTCTTATGTAAAGTCTTGCCTACCCATGTATGGTAGCATAGATCAGTTTAGATCTGTGCTACTGATTCTAAGTACCCTGATTGTGGCAGACTTGAATAGAAGACTAATCTAGCTTTCTTCGAGACATTTTATTTCAGATTAAATAGAATATTATGTATAAGAAAAAATGGTGGTAGTATATGTATATGTATATGTATATGACAATGTACATATGTACATTTTATACATGTATATAGAATGAGACATTACTATTAACTGAAAAATAAAATTTATATTTTATGGAGAATTTCACAGGTAGCACCATCATTAATGGTTTCTATTTTAGTTTCCCCTGGTTACTAGATGCAGTTAAGGTTCCATCCAAAGACCATTTCACAGTTTCCTTTGTAATAGATTTAAAGTTGTAATTTGCAAAGAATTCAGGAAACTATTCAGCCACTTTCCACCAAATTCAGCTCAAAATGACTCCCTTGATCTCTTGTGCTCTTTTGAAGAATTGAATCTGAAATAAATGAGGATGCTACATGAAAGCTTACAAAGAATCCTAGTATGAAAGGCTTTTCCTAAAAAAAATCCATTACTTCAATAGGAATCCTAAGATGGGGCAGCTGCATCACAAAAGGCCCTTCTATAGAAATATTTTTGTTCTTTGAACAATAATGTAAGAACTTTTTTGACCCCTCTACTTTACAGATGTCATTATAGATGACAACCACTCCTCTTTATATAGCCTCACTCTAAAGAGGGGAATTATAGTCCTTCTCCTATACTCCAGCATGATAAACATATTTTGAATCAATATTATACAATTAGGTGTGAAAAAATTATTTTTACTTGATAAAAATTTCTATATTAAGGTTAAGCAAAAAAATGGCCTTTTAGTTTTTTATTCCCCACTTCATTACTGTGTTTTTATTTGCTCACAATTACATTATTTAGTTATAAGAATGCAGCATTTCAGAAAGAGATTAGAAAACATAATTCACACAAGCTTGAATACCAGTCAGATGTGAAGGGTTTTGACAAAAATCCAACACATCTTACTTTCTTTGTTTTACTAAATTTTTTACATTCTTTATTAACATGCTCATTTTCATCATCTGCCATTGAATTTTTAACCCACTAGAAAACAGAATGCATTTGATTTCTTCCCCAGTTCAGACAGATGACTTTTTCCCAGAGTGGGATCACAGACTTACATGATGATGAAAGTAGGACTGGATATCCACAGGATAGAGAAAATGACATATTTTTATACAAGAGGTATTACTGAACTGCTTTTCCAAAAGAGACATCTGATCCATTAACTACAATAAACTGACATAAACTGACTGGGCCTATTTCTGTTGCTCTGTCTAGTTACATGCACCTCTGGCTGGGCATACACATTTTCTTTAGCAGGCACACCACTCTTTACATGAAAATTACAAGAACCAGCATTTTAAGTTTCCAAGCATCCTCACAGATAAATTTACCAATAATCCCAAATTATTAACAGGCAGGGGTGAGGGAGAAATCTCTCTATTTGCAGAGAAGGTATTTGAAGATCAGATTACACAATAGCAAAAAGGACAGATTTTTTAATCACTAAATAATTATAATTTCCTGCTGCTGTATGCTGGAGAGTCAGTAACTTGAACTGACAGAACAAAAAGCAATAATCAATTTTTTTCAAAGCTTTTTGAACAGATACAAATCTCTAGGGATACAAATCAGTGCAAGGTAGTATATGTCCTCTACACCCTTGGGCAAATTTTTTCCTTCAAATTTCCATACCAAATCTCAAGTCTATATTCCCTGTATTCTCATGACTGCAGAAAAGAATTTAGACAAGAGCAGTTAGCCTTTTGCTCAGATCCTTATTATCAAAACCTCTCACAAACTTGGACTAGTGCTACAGATCTCCATTGAAAATTACTGGATCTG
>VXBU01014337.1:4383-40740 GCA_013400315.1 Bombycilla garrulus | reverse complement strand
CCTCCAAAGATCTTGGGAGAACTCCAGCTGGGGTCATGTTCAAGAAATACACACAGGATATAACTGCAAAGCGAAAGGGTTTCTTAGCTTTTGGATCTCTTAAACAAGTTGTTGATCTTGTTGACCTCGCTCAAGGTTGTTTCAATATTATAGTTGCTGCTATTGTGTTTACATCCTTGGCAATGCTCTACTCTAGCAGAAAGCTTCTTGCTGCAAAGCAATATTTTATTTTTTTTTTTTTTGTGAAGGAAAAAAAGACTTTGTCCTTACAGTCCCTTTTAAAGGGTCAAATTATTTTTATGTCACTAAAAAGTAATACAGAAGAGTTGGTTCTGTTGACAGGAAAAGAGTTGTTCTCTGAAATAATGTGTCATTAATGCGAGGCAGAACTACAAAGCCATGTTTCTGCAACACCTTAACAAGCTTCCGCACAGCAATTTCCAACAATATTCTAGAACTGACCATGCCTATAAACAGAGTTTGGAAGAAGAAAAAAATTTCAAAAATAATATATTTCAGTGTTGGAACACAGTGTGTGGTTTTCTGACTGCTAATTTACAGGACTGCATATAACAATTTAAATAAGAAAAGCAGATGAATCATTCTTCTCTGTTAGAACAGTATCCTTAAATAAGAGAAAGTTAAAAGTCAAAGTGAACTAAGTTCAAGTGGCCCATATAGCACTGGAAAACTGTTGAGTTTTTTAGAAATAAAATATATATGTGCACTGGTCTCCACAAAAAACACACACATAATACATGTGTGCACACACGCACACACATACAAACATGAGTACACAAACACACACATATATAGGCAGGTAACTCAACCTCTCTTCTCAAGATTTCTGTGACAGCTCTCTCTGCACTACACCTCAAGAGCATGATCCATCTTGATTGCACTTCTCCAATAGATGAAGACATAAATAAATTGCTTTCTAGTTCTTAAGCTCTACTTCTGCAGGCAGCTAGCATATTTTGCCACAAGATTATACAATGAGCCCATATTTGTACAGATGTCAGTACAAGACATGAAGTATTTCTTAAGCACTACTGTGCTTGCTCTGTTTCTGTATCGTGCAATAACAAAAAATAAATAGTCCCCACAATCATTGGGATAGCTATTTTTTTATTTTCTCCGAGTGTAAGGGGAACAGCAAACCCTAATTCTCCATGATAGATATAAAAGTAAGGGTACACAAATATTTAAGTTCCAGAATGCAATATCTAATAGTACAGAAAAAAAAGGTAGCATCAGTACAACTCATGAAGTTCAGGGAAAGTTGATTAAAAATTTATTTCTATTAAAAACTCTCATTAAAATACCTGATTAAATTTCATTCAAAGTTTCCTTTAATCCATTCTCATAATTCATTTAGGAAAATAAAACCCCAGACCTCTGGAAAGCAACCCATTACTCTTTTTTCTTGGACATTCCAGAAAGTTTTCTTGATGAATCTCTATTTTTAGATTCTTGGGATTCCTTCCCCATTTTCACTGATTTAGTCTTCTTTCTTCATTATAAAAACACTTATAATCATTTTACCATTACACATAACCATCCCAACTTTACAAGAATTCTTAAACACTGGTCATAAGCTCTTTTTAAATTTCTCTAAACCAAATTCCTATTTAACAGAATCTTAAGAATGAAAGGAAGTGGAATGAATAGAAGTTAACCTGAACTTCTGAAGTTAATTAAGCCCAGATTTCAAACTAGATCTCCATATCCTTAAAGTTCATCTGTGTTAACACTGAGTCTTTGGCTGCAGTAATTTTTTTAGATATCAGTTCACAAAATTTTTACTTTAATAAAGTTTTATAAAGTTCAGATATCTGAATCAGAGAATCCACATGTCAGATATATAAATTGCTCTTTTGTTTTGTGCAGTGATAGGACATAGTAGCCTTTCCTACTCCTTGAGTAACAGGATGCTATGAAACATCACATTGCTGTGTGAATTTACAGGCTAATCTGGATTTGCCCTGGATATTTATATAAGGAGATATAGCAAAGTGCCAAGGAAGTTATAAATTTGTAGTCTGTTATACCTCAGTCCTCCCATTCAAGTAAGCCCTAGCAGTAGTCTCAGAGGGACTAAAATCCCAAACCAATTTACACTTATTCCACAGGAATGTCTTTGTAAGAAACTCATATGTCATGTTGGGTTTTAAATTCAAATTTTACCTTACTGTGTATTACATTCTCCACACAAACTTTCTGTGCAATTAAAATTTTCATTTTTCAGTCCTCCAGAGAAACAGGATTCTGATATCTTACTGTAAACTGAAAATTTTCATACTTATATTTTTTACAGTTTATTTTAAAACTACTTTCCAAAACAAATGAATAAACAAAAAGAAATACTATTACCATACTGTCTCCAATCCACATTAGATGGTAAATTCAGCCACAGAATTAAGTTATTGAGTTCATTTAAGTAAGATGGCAGCGAATGGAAACCTTTCTGGTTATACCAGACCTGGAAGACAGAATGGAAATTGTCAATCAAATATTAGTTCAATCTGAATGCTGATCTGAAAGCTGACACACCTTTATGAATTGCATGATGGATATCTAATTCTTCTGAAGAAAAGCAACCAGGCAGAACAAAGTCAGTTGATTTGCATAGGTCTTTCAACAGCATGCAGCAGTTTTCTATTGTTGGAGCTGTACACATATGTTTATTACTGAACTGAGATTCTCTAATTTAATGGAACACTGTCTCCCCCTTCCTTTAAACACGTGTTTGAACAAACGGAGAACAATGTGAAAAAAACACCTGCCTGTTTTATCAGGAGTAAAACTAATGCTAAAATTGGAAGAATCATCGAAATTCCAAAGAGTTAATACCTACTATAACACACAGCATGAAATATATAGAAACAGAATATCTTAGAAAGAGGGGGAAAGAGTCTAAATATTTTACAATGTTTACAAGGTCTGAAGCTCTTCCATATACAAAGCTGTCTCAACCTTCAACAAGCATCAGTGGCTTATTAAACACAGAGGACATTGATGCAAACTTTAAGGCAGACAAGCCAAGCCAGTCTCTCTGAGGAATGCAGTGAAACAAATCTGTTTTAACATATATTTTATCTTCAGATCATGCAGATTCACTCTGAGTTTATAAAATACTCTTAATCCACACTTCCACTTGCTAGAACAATTGCTGAAGACTTGATATGTCCCAAAACCAAATATACTGAGGTTTGAGTTTCCTCTGCAGTTACAAATTGATTTTTATCACCTGTTACTGTTAATCATAGTGCCTTTGAAGCTATATTATCCATACTGACTACTAGGTCAAAATATTATTTATGTTTATTTTCCGTTTCAATGACATTTAAAATCATCTGATTACTATCCATTTCTCACATCATAGCACCCTTTCTTCTCCCTTTTTCTTTTAAAATAGTTGAAAAACTCCTAGCCTTTCCCTCTTTGATATCAGCTGTTTGTACTCTGCATTTTTTACATACAAGGTAGGACAATTCTCACCGTCTCTCTGGATTCTGAATCATAATGCAAAGTGAACAGGATTTAATATACGTCTTTATTGCCTTAACACTGCCCTTCTAAGATTTCAATTTTCTTAGATTATTTCTAGAATTACCATCTATACAATTACATCTTAGAAATTTCCCTAAAGATTACCTTATGATTCCTTTAATACTGTTCTCATTTACTTGCAGAAAATTCTGCCTTTTTTCTGTTTTTTCCTTTACTATCCAAGCACAAACCTTACTTGGGTGCTAGTTCCAGACTTCGGCTGTTTTTTCTGACACATTCTTCTCTCTATTTCCCAGTGCAGGCTGCCTAATCTTCAATTCTGTTTCCCTTTCTTAAAAATTATTTTCTTGTGATTTATTCTCCTGACTACCTACTTGTTCAAATCTCCACATTTTGGTGACGTGAGGTTTACAATACTCTCTCTGTTTTATTTCCTCCAATCTATTCCTGATCACGATTCCAAAAACCACTCTGAGGTCCACTATCATTTCTTCTCTGCCTCTCACCCCTGAATCTTCTTCACCACAAGCTCTGTTAGTAATTTTTTAATAAATTAGCAACTTTGATCTGCCATTATTCTTGCCTGCACTACTTTTCACATTTTCTACTCTTCTTTATGTGGTATTCACAACTGCTTCAAATCTCAGAAGCATCAGCAAATCATCAAGGTTGGAAGAGACCTTTAATATCATCAAGTCCAACCACTAACCCAGCACTACCAGTGTACCTCCTAGAACACTGAGCCACATCACCCAACATCAGATCCAAACACTTCTTAAAAACCTCCACTGATGACTCCATGAAGTCCCAGGGAAAACTGACCCCCTAACAGTGAATTTTTTTTTCAAGTATCTAATCTGAATCTCACCTATTTCAGCTCAAGACAATTTTCTCTTGTCTTCTCTGCAGGCACAGCAGAAGAGACCAGCCACCACCTCACTACAGCCTTCTTTCAGGGCGTGTAGAGGCGAATGAGGTCCCCCTGAGCTTCTTGTTCTCGAGACTGAACAAGCACAGCTTCCACAGCCATTTCTTGTAAGACATGTTCTCTAGACCCTTCACAAGCCTTGTTGCCCTTCTCTGGATACGCTTCAGCACCTCAGAGTTATTTTCAAGTGAGGTACCCAGAACTGAACATAGTACTTGAGCTACAGTCTCACCAATGCTGAATACAAGGGGAAAATCACTGCCCTGGTTCCGCTGGCTACACTATTCTTGATACAGGCCAAGATGTCTTTACCTGGGCACACACTGGATCATTTTCAGCTGGTGGTCATCCAGCACCCCCAGGTCCCTTTTCTGCCAAAAAGCTCTCAAGCCACTTCTCCACCAGCTTGTAGCACTGAATGGGATTGCTGGGACAAGTGCTGGACACAGCATTTCACCTTATAGAACCTCATGCAGCTGTCCTCAGCCCAATGGCTGAGTCTGTCCAAGACTCCCTGAAAAGCCTTCCTACCTTCAACAGGATCAAGACCCCCATACAGCTTAGTGTCATCTACACATTTACTGAGCATGCACTCAATCTCCACATCCAAATCATCAACAAGAATGTTAAGTAGGACCAGCCCCACTGAGGAATACAGCTAGTGACCAGCCACAAGTGGATTTAGCACCACTACTCTCTTGCCCAGCCATACAGACAATTTTTTACCCATCAAAGAGTGAGCCATCCAAGCCACAAAAAGCCAGTTTTTCAAGGAGCATGCTGCAGGAGACAGTGTCAAATGCTTTACTGAAGTCTGGACAGACAACATCCACAGCCCTTCCCTCATCTGGAAAGCAAGTCACTTAGTCACAGAAGGTCAGGTTGGTCAAGCAGGACCTGCCTGTCATAAATCCATGTTGGCTGGGCCTGATCCCCTGGATGTCTTCCATATAATGGTACTCCAATATCTCAAATTCTTATGTCCCGACATTTAAAGGAAAAAGAGAAAGAACAAACCCTAACATCTTCCCAACTTTCCAAAGTCATTAAGTTCCTTTGTTCTTCTCCAGTCCAGTTCCCAGAAATTATTACACAAACTAGATCTTCCATTCATTAATCAAGAAAAGAGGTCTTTTACAAAATGTAGAGAAACTAAGATTCCTAAGGAAAACTGAAAGTCATTGCACTGCAGGACCTCCTGTGCAAATAGCAACCAGGCCAAAAAGACAGAAACAATGATGAAGGGTAACCTCTCTTTTCCACAGTCCCATACACCCATCTCTATTGCTATTATTTCTATTTCTAATTCTATCATTTTTGAAAGATTTTCACAGAATAGAAAGTTTTACATACATACATAATGAAACTTCACTGCAACTGTGTCTGTTGTATTGAGGGGGGTAAAAAAGGGCAATTAAAAAACAACAAAGCAAAATTCGACAAGACATCCTCATTTAATTCAGGCAGGGGAAAGGTCACAAATATTCAGAGAACACCTTTGAAATATAGTAATGCAACCGGTATTCAAATGAATACCACAATAGAGCATTGTGTGTAACAATGTATTTCAATATCCAACATATTAATTGGAATTATTCTCCAAGCTGCATTATATAACTGAATTCAACCATGAGAAAATAACCAAATTGAAGCTGGATATTTGATTTCTTGTAAACTGGAAAAACAGACATTTATGGTTGCTCACTTCATCAGAAGGTACATTTAAGGTCTTTTTTCTAATGACCTGTTCCTTATTCAAAATTGTTAGCAAAAGTAAAATATAAAAAACAGGAAATGTATTAGCTCTGGCTGAAACATCTTTCATATTTCTTTTGTGCCACACAGGTAATTATTTACAGAGGGCAGAAAAGAGCCGAGGAACAGAAAACTATATACATCAATATAATTTTTTTTTTAATTTTATGTTCTATACATAGTTAGAAAAATTCTTTCTCAAGGGAAAAATATAACCCCTCACCACATGAGATCAAAGTTCTGTGAAGATATGTTTTGCATTATTACATAATCTTTTACTTGCCATAATATTCCAGAATAAAGCTGGAGTGGCATTTCAGCTAACATACAGCCTATAAAGAAAAAAGGGTGGGAAGGAGCAGAGAAGTCATTAAACATTGCTGGACCAGATTCATGATCGATATTAAACTAGAAAGATGTAATTTTTTCCTCTGGACACTTATGAAATTACTGTACTGCAAAGCCTCTAGTCCCAACCTTTGGGATTGGAGATATGTACTGTTCCAAATGACATGTGAACTGTACAATTTGCCTTTTAGCAATACTTCAAATTCCCATATGTTCTTCCTATATTTCATTATGCTATAAAAAAACCCCAGCAACTATGAAGCTATTATGTAACAATTTTTAGCCATATTACCAAAGGAAGCCAAAAAATTATACAGTCATGAAAATACAGAAAAATTTGAGAAGTTGTGCTTCTTCTAGATAGCACAGATCATCAGTGAATGCCAACAATCAGTGTTTTTAATTAGCCATATTTGTCATGTCATAGATATATTCTCTCTCTCCTGTGTGCACATAAACACATTCTTTATGTGCATGCATGTACCATGCACCTAGTATATACAGCACAGAATGGTTAGGTACAGTAAAGTAGTTTCTAAATATATATCTTTAATTGGAACAAGAAAAACTGTTGGCTTTTTAAGTACTGGAGAAGATAAAGATTCAAAAATTTTCTAAAATGAAGTGAATCATACAGTAATTCTCTTCAAATGAAAGTTTCTCATTTTCTTTCATACCAGGCTATGTAAATGAACAAACCTGAAAGGTCAAAGTAAAAATCTGGTCATTACTTACTGAAAGGTTAATGCAATAACTTGTCATTGCATCACTTGAAAGACATTTCCAGGAGATGCTTTAGATAACAGAGTGCCCTTTAGAAATTTACTCCACTATTTGCTTTAGGTCTGAAATATGAAGCTTACTTACTGAGAGTATAACTATAATTTATCCCTGTACTGATGGCAGGTGGAGCTCTCTACCAAACACACACACAAAAAAAAAAAGGACCTATCAACAACCACAGTGCAAGCATGTCAAAACAAGACTTTAAAATGATTGAAGATACACAGGAAAAAATGTAAGTCAGAAAAAAAAAAAACTTGCTGAAAACTTTCAGGTTTGTCATGAAAGAATGATGGAACTGGAGTTCAAAGCTATAAAAATATATGGGACTAGAAGAGAGATTACAAATGACCAAAATTAAAACCTATATATGCTCAGATTTTTATATAAAATAGAGAGATTTCTAACAAATTGTATGGAAAAGGCATTAGAAATAGGAAGTGATTTTGTAAAACCAAGCATGAAATTGCATTGGACTAGAGAAAATTTATATTTTGTTCTAACATTTTGTCTCTAAATGGATTTTGGAATGGAGCTTATTTATGCTGTTCCTTGTTTTTTTGGTTTTTTGGTTTTTTTTTAATAAGAGCAAATTAAATCTATATTTACATTAAAAAAATTTAAAGGCAGAAGCATCTTTCTTTCATATCCTAATCTGGAAAATGCACAGCTTTCTCTTAATGAATCTTCTTTACCTCAGATACAGAAATAGAGACCTCTCACTGATATTCATCTATACTTCTCCAAGACTGCTGTTTCTCTACTTGTAATGCATCTAAATTTGAATGAATCCCAAAAATCAAAGGATTATTCTAAGCACAACTGAAATAAAGGGTTTTCCTTAAGGCTTTTTGGTATGCAGTGGAAAGGTATAGTCTCTTCATATTGTGAAAAGTTGGGATGAGACCTGGAGGCTAACAAGCACTTACCAATGCAGAAGATTTTATTTCCCCTGGAACATTTTAGAAAGGATCTTTTGAGAAAATAATAGTACATTTGTTATGCAGAAGGAGCTGCTCCTAGAAGATGTCTTTACTCTTAGGGGAATGATGGTGAGAGAAATGAAGTATCCCTTGTAGGCATGAAAAAGCATCAATAGCAACCCATTACTGTGATGTTCAATGCACTTTGGCCAATTCTGACACTGGCTTTTTGTAGAAAACCAACAAAAAATTATTTGGCTGACTATCTAAAAACAAGTTTTAAACATAGATTCTAAAATGAGCTTACTAGAAAAATAAAAAATAAACATAAAAATAAAAAGGGTATATCATTTGATTCTTTTAAAACTGTTTCTCAAACACAGGAGAATACTTTAGGAACTATAAACAGAGAGTTAGACTATAAGAGACAGAGAATTTTTTCCCAAGTTTTCAAGTGCAAGGATTTCATGTAATGATTTATTATTTGCTAAGTGCTTTGATGTCTGAAGCCTGAAAATAATCAATACATACATACAGATGGGAACACATACATGCAACTCTTACCTTAGCCAGAGGCTGAGATTTGGTGTTATTCAACTTTTTATCTTGAAGTTCAAATGCTTTTGACCCTCCAAAAGACCAACCACCATATCTGGTAGTAGAAATTAAAGTAACAAAAAGTTATCTGCCTTAAGCTTTACAGTTTTCTTGCAAGAGTAGAGTTGAGATAGCTACACTAATATTTTATTTTTCAACTGAAAGTAAAACTTCACTCCTCACAAGCTCCTTCCTTGTTATAAAGGAAGGGGACAATGTAGTTTTTAATCAGGTGAATAATATCAGCTTTTTTCCAGCAAAGGTATTCCCATAGATAAAAATTTTTGCTTTCTGAAAGCTGAAATTTTTGAGTAACAGGAAGGATTGTGAGCAAGTGAGATATTACTGATTTCCAGAAGCATCTTAAACAGCTTTATTTCTTCCTAAACCTATATTAACTTAACTCTTTCACCCAAAGATGCTTACCTCTATTTATATCAAATCAGATGCACCTTCTTTTAATACATAAGTGGCTAACACTTTCTTTTCTTGATAAAATCATACATGGCCTAATATTTCCACTTAGATTATCAGCAGTGGTTGAGTTGTAAAGGCACATAAGTAAACTTCAAAATACAGCAGATAACCTCTGTTGCTGATATCTCAGAATATGAAGTATTGCCAGGGGCATACCCGCCCATTTTACTTCAAAGAAAATATTAATTGGAGCATATCCACCTCTATTTGATTGCGTCTCTGAGGAATGGAAATTATATTGTTCACCTGGTTTAGATACGCATCTCTGGGATGCTGAAATAATTTACTATGTGGAAGAAACTCCAGAGCATGCCTCGAGGTAATCATCATGCAGCTGCTGGAGGAAGTTCTGAGATGCGACCATGGAGGGTCTTTCATGTTACCTTAAATCACAGCCTAACTCGACACCTTGATAACAGTCACCAGAGAAAGACAATGACCCTTTATATTCTCCACTACAAATGTCTATGTTGTGGATCTAGAAGGACTGTCGGGTTTATACACAAAGAAGAAAAAAAAGCTAGACATGTTGAGGTTACCTTGTTTTGTTGGAAGACCTCACTAAATACTCTTCCACAGGGAAACCTGAAAGATTATACAAAATATGTCCTTTCTTATTCTTCACATAGGAAGCAGAAGTATTGAAACTTGGGCACATCTGAAAAAAAGGATACATAAAATAAGTAAAGCACTTCTTTAAAACAGTGGCACTGCGCTCAGCCTTATTTTTGGAATTTTATGTAGATTGTACAGAATTTCTTTCTAACGGAATTTGCTTTTCCCAGCTTTAACCCATTTTCAATAAATTATGAATAGTTTTATGTTTATAAGGCAACTCAAATGATTGTGCCACCTACATATTACAAATCCCTTTGATTTCTTTTACAGCCCTGTCAGTCAGTTTGTTTTGAAAACATCAAAATCTGTATATAAGTTTAGGAATGTTTACAGCAATGAAAAAGGCAAGACTGCTTTTTATTTATTTTTCCTGAGAAGAAACACCAGATAAATATGAGATGAAAGCAGAATCCTAGTTAATGTTATAAGCTTCTAAAAATTTCATTGATGAGCTGCAAAGAAGAATAAAGGAAGATGTCTTCTAATGATTCAGTGGGACATTCTCACAACCAAAGAAAAGGTGACAGATATTAGATTCAAGTATCTCAGAAACTTTACAAAGTACTTTATGACAATCAACTGAAAAATTGAAATGCTTGACATCTCAACCCTACAGAAATTAAAAATTCACTCTCAAAGGTTCCTCTTAGATAGCTCACAGATAGAAGTTGTGCCCCCACTGTCAAGTGAATTCTCACCTTTCAGTTTTCATGGTTAATAGACCTCTCCCTTTCAGAGTTCCTATTTGTATTTTATTCAACCTTCTTGTATTTTAAGTGTGTCTCATTAGTATTAGAGGCAAACTTATTCCTTGTCCAGAAAAGTAAAAAAACTAGTTTCCTCTTCCCATTTTTCCCAAAACTGTATTGCTCTATTTCACATGCAACTCTTACTCTAAATAATTATATCTTTAGAAACAAAAAAAAAAATTTTTGTAGGATATTCACATTCGGGGAAATACATCTGACACCTCAGACACAGTTTCACATTTTTGTTTATTACTCAACTCAGAGCAAGTCAGCTGAAAAAATCATTAGTTAAGAAGGTCAGAAATTCATTATGTTTTTCAAAATCCTTCATTTCTTGAAGCCTGTTGTATTTTTGAAATCCAAAATCCAAACCAAAAGAAAACTCTAACAATTAAATCTCATTCATATGTAAATTCCCTGGTGGATTCTACCAGCTAGGTTCACACACCCTTCCCTTTGAAAGTAGGTAGTCTTCCAGATGTTATGGAAGTGTTATGATTTAACCTTGTTAACCTTGGTTTTTCTTAATCAGAGTACTATAACATATTTAAAGGAAGTTGCATCTGCTGAAAATAGTTCAGCTGTCTCTGATCCTGTTATTTCAGATCAATCTATAGCTATTTCTAGTGTTCATATACATAAACAAGAAAATTGTGTACAGTTTCATTAGGTGAAACAGAAGTAAATCTCCAACCCTAACAAAGTCAGACCTGTAAGGATTTATTTCCTCATCACTTCACTTTTCAGCCCTTCAAAAACAACAGTCAAGGAATTAGAAGTAATATATACATACATGCTATCACATACTATATAGATATAAAAGTAAATAAAGATAAATAAATTACATACCTCCTGTTCAGACACACATCTACATGAATCCTGAGGTGACATAGATTCCGTCTGCCAGCACGAATTATTTTTTCTAATGGGAATAAACATAATAAAATTATAATTAGAAAAATTAAAGCAGTATGTCAGAGAGTAATGAGCAGATCTGGCATGCTGAACAACTTAGCATTTGATCACAGTGGCAGCTGTATCTAGATACAAATTTTAATAATTTTCAAAGTTGATTTATTAAAAATATATATATATATATGATCAAATGAGCTTCATGTCTTGTATTTGCAGCAATTATTAAACCATGTTCACCACTGCATTCCTGAATTTGGAAATCTAGAATGGTTCCTAATAAATATTTTCCTTATTGTCTTTCCATCCTTCATCTGAACACCAGGCTTGATCAAAATCATCCTGAAATTAATCAGAAAACTGACACTGACTTTTAATCTGTACAGATGAGACCTTTAACAGTAAATCCTACTTTGTTCCTCACCTGGATGCCAGCTCCTTTATCAAAACCAATTTGTCACTAGCTCCATGCTGCCCAAAAAAGCCTAAAATAATCCATTACACAGAAAGAACAAAAAAATGCAATATTCAAAACTTAAATTAAGGAAATAGTTACATTAGTTACAATTACCCATGTTGTGAATGCATGCATGCGTAGTCCCAATCAGAGAAATACCCCAGTAGAACCTGAGAAAGTTTTCCTAAGTTATCATCTTCAGTGCTGTTCAAAGAGGGCCATAGGGGTATAAGGAGTGAAGGGAAAAGAAATAAAAAAAAAAAAAGAAGAGAAATAAAGATATGTTAATACGTCTAGCTCTATTAACCTTCAGTCTCAAGGTCCTATTTATTTTCCAAGAAATTAAAGGACTATAAAATCCATGCATGGAAAACATACTAAAATAATCTTGTTTCAAAAAACTCTATGTGAGCATGTAAAGAAAATTTATTAAAATTATGGCTTAACAAATCTCAACATCTACCCACAGGCATCCTTCTTCTTATAATCATGCACTCCTAGCAGTTGGCATTGCTAAAGTGTTTCTATGCTTCTACAATAAATTTATGTTATGTTTATAAATTCAAACAGCATCTTGTTATGTTCATTTATAATCGCACAATAGAGAAAGTGACCCATAGGTGTGATTAGTACTCTATACAGATTATTTGTATAGATACTGCACATTAAAAATAATAAATAAATAAACAAACTAGTTGGTTTCAAAGCTGAACATATAGAAATTAGGTGGAGTAGGAGGAGCAGAAGGCTTTGTAAATACTGTGTGGCATTTTCAAACCAAATAATTGTTTTGAGAAAACAACTTCAGACCCAAGCAATTTTTTTAAATGAAGCATGCAAAGGTTTGTTCAAATACCCTTGTTCATTTACATATAAATGGTCATGGCTGGTATTGATTTGAATTCAATCTTCTCCAAAGTCTTTGCCCTTTCTCCAGAAAATCCTTCACACAAAGGTTTTCTAATTTTATCTTACCCTTATTATAATCTATAAAAGTGTATTAAACATCTGAAAGACTCCCACATAACTACTGTAAAAGGTAACCTATCATTCTTTCTAGAATACAAATAGTCTTGGAAATAGGAGAACTCAAGGGTAAAGGTCCCAGAACCCTGCATATTGATGATGATGGATAAGCCCCTTACCTAAAGAAGGATTCTGCATTGTCGTAAAGTCTTGGTGTCAGCTTGAGAGAAGGATAATCGATAGCCAGCGGCTTCACACTAAACAAGGCCATTGCCAGTGCAACAAAGAGGACGGGCAGCAGCACATTGGACAGGCTTCCTCTCCAGTCGCGTCTTGTGTGGTGAAACCTCCTCATCACAAGGGCAACAATCTGTGTGAGAACAAGGCGGGCTCCGCGCACGCTCGAGGCTCCCGCAAGTGAAACATCTAAGTGAGACAAAAAAAAATGAACTCTTGACAAACAAGGAAAACCAGATTGAACACAGCAGACATTTAACTCTAATAAAATCAAACTACATGAGCCTAGCATGTTGTCCTGAACAGAATAGTATAGCCCCATACCACATCACTTGCAAGTATAACCAATTCACTAATTAACTCTTCCTGTGAGGAAAAACAGATACTCAGTTAACAAATCTCTATAGCTTCCTGTAATGCACAGCCAACAGTTTATTGAATACTATTTTCCCTAGGTATTCCCTATGGTCCTGCACTGGTTTGATCATTCCTTGTTCATTGCCACCTTTGTTCCTGGACAAATTACTCTGACAAACATGGCCTATATTAGCACTAATGTCTTGATCTACCTTGACTGGAATCAGTGGCAACTGTTCCACAAAAATTTCAATGGATTCTCTTCAGAGCATCAGAGTTGCTAGACACATGGATTCTCATAAAAGCATTCCCTTCATTTCCCTGCTCGTATGGGACTGATAAAATTTTCATATTTGTGAGTCAAATCTGTTTCCAGAGCTCATGGGCTGTCCTTCAGAGTCATTTGGGAGTGTGTCCACAGCTTATGAATATCTCACAAATCAATCAGTTTCCTGATAGACTCTCCCTTAATTTTATTTTATCGTTCTCTGTCAGACACTTGTGAATCACACCAATCACTCTGCCTCCATTTTAGCCCCTAATGTCTTCTAGTTATGTGCAGATTCTTATCAAACTCTCTTGCCTGTGGCCTTGCCCAATTGAATGTCCTTCAACCTCTTTCCTTCCTCGCAGCATAGCAGTGTCTGGCAGATTTACTACCACAGATATTTGTACCGTAGCAAGACTGAATAGCCTGTTTATTACAGTGCTCAAAGTCATGCTATATTTTATGAACACTTGTGATTTGCCTCTTAGTACCTTCCTTTCTGCGTATTGAGAACATTCTAACCAGCATTTCCACATTCCAAGTTTAAACAGCCATGTGTATGGAAGTTCTCAAGTAGCCTCAAATTAATTGTCCTTCTCTTAGACTAATATTTTTCTGAGTTAACAGAATTTTAATCCCAGACCCTTTGCATTGTTCTAACAGCATTTTAAGCCAAGTAGTGAGGCAAACACTAGAGAAAAATTAATCAGATAATAAGCCAAACTTCTGACCATGGTCATCAAACAAAACATCCCAAATTCTGCACTCATTACCCCATGTAAATACAGGTTAAATCACCCTCAGTCCTTGGGAAGGTCAAGTTCTACAAAACAACACCCAGGATATCAAAAACAAGAAATTACCAGGAATAAACATGATGTATTTGAACTGTGTCACCTGAGAGCTCAGCCTGAATACAGGACTGGTTTGGTGAATGAAGGATGAGCAATGTGCGCTGTTTATTTTGATTTAATAAAACCTGTGATGTGGTCTCCCACAGTCCCACAGGGTGTGGAGGACTACAAGGACCACTGGCTGGACTGACAGGCACCATCTTGCAGGCTGGGAACAGTGGTAACAGATCCAGCTGAGAAGCAGTTGGTTGGCCAGTGTGTCCCTCAGGGGCAAAGATCAGCAAAACACTGGCTAAGAGCACCTTTTAACACAGACGTGTGCATACCTGAACCTGGAGGGAATCCAACCTGTTTGGGGCTGTATTTATGTCAGGCACTGGGGACAAGGAGAACCTCCTGGCAGCAGGAGCAGCTCTCTGGCAGCACCTAAGAACCCCAGTGGCATCAGGGACCAAAATCTCTGCTCAGGGAAAGGACAAGTTTCAACAGGCACCAGCCGGCACCTGGGAAATTCTGATATCGTAAACCAGGAAAATAAGTTTCACTGTAAAGAAAGCAATCAAAACTCAAGACCAGCCTGCACATGGCACTTTTAAGTAACCAGCTCTTGACCTGCTTGACCTGCATTTTCAACATCAATATCCTCTGATTTTAACAGACTATAATTAACTCTAATTTGGGGTGATTTTGGGGGGAGAGCAAGGGGGGAAACTGCAGTATTTATTCCTTTAACTCCCCAACCAAATGCTATTTCTTTTTTCCCCCAGAAAATCCAAAAGAACAAAAATCCTCTCTTCAAGGTATTCTAATCATAGCCACAGTTTGCTGATTTGACAGCTAACACAAATGAGATTTAAGATTTCGAATGTTCGGAGAGAAAAAGTAGCTTCAGAATTCAGATTCTGATTCAGCTTTCAAGTGCCCTGATCAAGAAGCGTTACATTTTAGGCTTTTTAGGCTTGGAATTTTTTTTATTCTGAAAATTGGAATAGGATGAGGAGACACTTTTGTTAGGATTTTTTTTTAAGAAATTTTCTTGGGAATGTGTTAATGGTAATGCTCTCCATAGTTGTAACAACACAGAAATTGAGACACTCAGATGCAGAAAAAATTTCAAGTTATGAGTGCTTTTAGACTAAAACACATCCAGTAAATGTTTCCAGCTCAAAATACCTGAAAGTAGTAAAGTAGTAAGTAGCAAAATGTCAGAAAATTAGATTTTTTTTTGTAGTCCCAGACCTGCTTATAAATCATTATCATGAGATGTGTATGAAAGAGTCTTCAAAATACTTGACCCTTTGAATCTCTAAAAGGCAAATATGACATCTACTTTCTAGGGACAGAAAGGGAAATAAGAGCTGCGATTAATTATTTTTTCTTGACAAACACAAGAGAGAAATTATAACAATTCTGATTGCCAAAGGAAGGGAAACTGTCATCATGAATATAAATAATTGTCCATTTTTTCCAATATCCTGACTCCTACTCAATATTTATAATTCCAATGAGCCAAGACATATCCCAAAAAGATGCAATAAACCATTATAGTGGAGGTATATGTTTTACTGTTTGACTCAGACACTTCTTTTTTTAAAGTAATTTATCTTTTCTAAAACCTCATAGGTTTGTTGTTTACAATTCTAATTGAAAAGGGTGCCATATATATTTCTGCATTATCTTAAATTTCTATCTTTGTGACCTTGAACTCTGTCATTTCTTTGTGTTTCAGAAACAAAACAAAATTCTTGTTTAGTTGTTTTGAATTTATTCTATTTGATGATACTGGATGGGCTCTTAAGTCTTGCTTTAGGAGACAGGTTATAGAAGTTTTCAATCCATCTTCTGCATAAATAATCTCAACATTTCACTGTCCTCTTATAAAATCATTATAGTCCTAATCAACCTCACTACTTGTCTCAAGTCCTCTAATATTAACACTGTATCAGTCTCAAGATATAATGTGTTTAATGCAGCTGTCTATCAGATGTGAAAACATTACTGATTTATATGATAGTATTATACATTCTTGTACTGATCAACTCGGGTTTATTTATGCCTCATACCACTTCATCTGACTGCAGCCACACTGTGAAAAGTAGCCTGCACTGGGCTTTCCATAACAGACTCAGTATGGCCTTCAAGATTCCCAGGGTATTAAATCACTATTTCAACTAGAACCTACAGGACTAATTTTTGCTTCATAAAGTTTCTAAGTAATTCACCACCTACATCTGGTATGTCCATTAGGATGCTTAAAAACAACATACGCTTATGGGAAAACTGCTTCTGATTATCACTGAGAATTACAAAGGCTAGAAGACAAGGCCAGCTGACCTCTCTGTTATGAAGTCAATTTTTATGCAGAAAGCTTATGAAAATACACTCATTAATAATTTAGATCATAGAATTAAAAACCTGACCCAAGTGTTAGAAGCTGTCTTGCTTGACTTACAATTGCAATTATCCACCAGAAGTGCAATTATGTTCACAATTAACTTGTACTTCCCAATTCATCCAGACTCTCCTTCATTTTACAGACAAGACTTTTGCTAGTTTCCAACACATATAGGTTACTATTAGGTAAAGGGACACAGAAGAAGCCCTAAAACCCAGAAACAAAGTCTATCAAAATCCTTGCCTATAGACTAGAATTAGGAGCAGAAACAATTTAAGTCTCTACCTTGGTATTAGACGGTCCTTTTCTCCTGTATTTTGCACTTCTAGAAAACAATATAATTCTAATATTTTTTCATGGTGCAGAAGGAAAGATGGGCTATGCAATAGATTAGTTAACAGCCAGGAGCATACATTTTCAATTCTACTTCTGTCATTTTGGCATTTAGACAAGTCATTTAGAGGTGGTCCAGATTTTAGGAAGGTAATACTGGAACTGTAATACCCTGGCAAAACAGTTGAGCAAGCTCATATGAAACTGGTTAAATTTGGAGGCATTATATATTTATTGGCCCATCAGAAGTTTTGTGCCAACAAGTAGTTCTAAGCTGAGCAAGTGAACTGGCATCATTCTGCATTTCAGCACACACCATGCTGGCCCAGAGGCAGTGCTAGCTCACCAATCCGTGCACAGATATAAAAATGTCCTTCCTCTTCTTGCACATTCTTCTAGTCATTATAAAATTAGTATTTTATTGATTTTGTTTCCAGGAGGATTTTAAAGATGGATTTTCATGTGGAGAATTTGAATAAAAGGCACTTTGATGGTGCAAAGTATAAAGGGAATGCATCTGATCTGTGATTCTTGCTTAATAGAGTAATGAGTTCTCTCTATCCAAACTTGATCAAAAGAACATTTATTTTGGGGGGAACTGCACAAGTTCCCTTGGGGCACTTTGAGATATAAACCCTCTTTTAATTTTAGGCATTGTGAACATATCTTCTAAAAAGTTGATTCAAAGTATTTCCATCTTAGGAATTTCCTGTCTTGGAGTTTCTCCCTACTCCATACATATTGATTAATACAATTAAGTAACATTTTTAAAGGGAAAACCTGTAAGGTTTACAATTCTGAGTCACAGATCTCAAAATAGGATTCTGCATGGGTCTAAAGACTTTTGAGACTGAGTAATAGAGGTTTAGGCAACTGTAGAGTTCATCAGTAAAATTAACATGTTTTAAAGCCAAGGAATTGGTTGGTGTCTGTTGCTCCCCAAACTTGTAAAGAACTTTTTACATTCACCGCCTCTTCACAACTCAGATCTCCCAAGCCCTTTTCCTCAAAACAAGCAGTTCACTGATGAGATGACTTCCTTCCTTATTTAAGGTATTATTCTTGTTCAAGACCTGACATGCTTAATATTTTATCACACTGAGGACCACTGGAAGGACAGTGTGAACAATACATCTGATTCCTATTGGAAAATCAAGAAAGAACCAGCATAACCAGAAAAATGGGCTGCCTACTCTCACTGAAGAAACTCCAACACCCAAGTCTCACAGTATAAAACCTGACCCTAGAAAAATTACTAACAAACTCATAAAGGAGCCTCTTTAAGCTCTTTATTATTTTTTATGTCCTAGAATAAAGGATACAAAATTCATTTGTACATAAAAAGCTTAGGAAAGGAATGGGGCAAACTCCTTTCAAACTTATCACTGGATGTAGAAGAAATATATCCTAAAGTCAGGCCTAAACAGAG
The DNA here is from genome assembly GCA_013400315.1 of Bombycilla garrulus. Lineage (NCBI taxonomy): Eukaryota > Metazoa > Chordata > Aves > Passeriformes > Bombycillidae > Bombycilla > Bombycilla garrulus. The sequence goes on along the minus strand of VXBU01014337.1, from coordinate 21,841 downwards.
TAGGAATTATCTACTCGCAACAATGTGTAAGGGGCTGAAGAACTGGTAGGATACAATTGCACATAAATCTCAGAGGGAGAAATACTTTTCAGTACCCTCACACTTCACACGTTGCAGAGTGGATATATCTGACTTATATTCTCACTAGTTAAATGAAAGACAGAAGCGTAAATTTGGTTTGTGCAAAGGGAAAAGTTAAAACATCCAGTTGTCAGAGAGCAAAAAGCCTTAATCCATAAAATAATTTTCCTTACCCTTACTTGCTGCATTGCTGTCCAAGCAGTGACAGAGTTGTATCCAAGCAAGAGCATTTGATCCTGGACATCACTCTTTGCACCCAAGATTTTCATTCAGTTTTGTCATAGGGAGTAAACACATTGTACAGATAACATAAGGCATGTATTTAATTAGCAATGGAAAATACATGTCCAGAGATATGGTGGTGTTAGGTAATAGGATGGATTTGATGATGTCAGAGGTCTTCTCTTACCTAATGATTCCGGGATTCTGATTCTGTAAATTTGCTAACCAAAAAATGATCTCTACTCTTTTCTTATTATTTTGTTGGGAGAGGAGGAACTGCTAAAGCAAGGAATTTTTAGCTTACATTTTCACATGAAATATGACTCATACAAACACTTCAAGCACCAATCTAAAATACTCTACTGCTCTTGGACCTTAACCCTACCACGGGATATTTTGGGATAGGTAACTAGCACACTGGGAAATAATTAAAATTAGGACTAATTTTTTAGTGCTGAATAACCCAACTGAAGAGGATACACTAGGATATACAATAAAATAGCTCTCAAAATAACCTAAAGAGAATACATAACCTAGATTCTCAAGAGCTCATTAAATGCAGCAAGTCACTATTCCTGTCCCCCAAACTCTTCAACTTTTGTAGAGTTTACTAGGTGAACTTTGTCAGAGTCCCTACCTGAATCTACTTTTTCTGGCAGCCAACCACCATCACATTATGCTGCTGCAAAGATCTACATAATAGTCAGAACAGATCTTAAGTGTAAAAAAGAATACAACTCAAGGTCTTTATTTTGTCTCCAGGCATAACATAGCCTCATTCACATTATGAATATCATCCTTTAATTTCAAGAACCTGCATTTTCTCAAAGTTAGATCATACTAGAGTATGAACAATTGATGAAGAGATGAGCACCACTGAATGCGAGCAAAATATTCCTTCAAAATTATACTAAGTAGATTAAAACTAAAAATCAGATTCCAGTTTTCCTTTCCTTTACATGTTCACAATCACAAATACTTATAGCCGACATTATAATTCTATTATATGAAATGTGAATTTCGGTATCTGAAATGATCATTCAAGACAGAAAGAAGGTAAACCAGCTTTTTTAATTAACATATAACTAATGCTCACATGCCTAAAGAATTTCCTGACTGTTTAACCCTCTATTTAATTCAAGAATACTCAATCTCATACATATATGAGAAAAACATTTGTCATCACTCATATCAAATAACAGAAAATCTTCTAAAAATAAAAGTACCACACCATGCAACAGCACCGCATGTGTCACAGTGAACAAAAACTTAAAAACAGATGTGCAAAGCCATGCTCTAAGAGTAAATTTGAGGAAGCAAGAAAGTCCAAATGGCATTTACTAAGCAAATAAAACAGTCAGAAAGACAGTGAACTGAGACCTCTGCTTTTAATTTATTGACCTGCTTTATACTCTTGCCTTCCCAAACCCATTTGTCTGTTTTATCTATACATTGCATTCAGTCTTAAAAATAGACTGCAAGCTGTCAAAGGTGGTAAGGACCCGGGGTTTTTATTATTCTACTATTAGTCTGTAGGGTGTCTGGAACAACAGGGCACAATTTTAGATTGGGTTTCCAAGGCACTGCGGCTCATACAATAAACAATAATAGTTACCACAGCAGCTAGGAAAAAACAACACCCTTGTTTGCTGCTCAAATGTGAGCCGGTGTCAAAATATCCCTTGTTGTTTTTACTGGCATGGAAATGGGCAGGAATGCAGCCATAGCCGAAATTTGACTGACTGTGTATTTATCTGAAAATATAACATGTCCAGGTTATAAAAGCACTGTCATTACTTTCAATGAAAGGAATTAAATCTCTGTTTCTTTGCCTTCTCCAGACATAAGAACACAAACAGTACATGAGCATAAGAAATGGGAAACAATGGTGCTGTCTTCCTATCTATCACCCTACAGACACCATGGAGAGGCAAATACAGTTGCTACACTGGCAGCCAAGCTAATCTGGTGAATGGCCACCTAGGCTAGTCAGGGCCTGGTGGAAGAGGAGGACACACTGCTAAATGCACTGCTCCAGTAATTCCTAAATAGAGGGTTTCAATTTCTTCTACATTGGTGATGCCTAAAACCATCTCTTTTGTTACCTTTCCATGTTTTTTTCTGCTTTGCTATAATTTATATCTCTTCATTCTAGATGGGATTTTTGCCAGCCTAAACCATACTGAAAAAGAAGTGGAAATTAAACACCAAGTATTTTCTTTAGACTTCTGTGGTGAAGTCTACTGTGGCCAGGACAATTTCATCCTTAGTGGATGGAAATATTCTTTGGAAACTAAAGAAAAAAGACAAATATTCAGTCAGGTAGACAGATTATCATGTCTTAGAAGAGAAAATTACTGCAGATTTGAAAACCCTAAGTTGCTGATTTTGAGTTTCTGCATGGTTAACTTGCAATATTTACAGCTATGCTAATTTAAATTTCCAGGAGATAATTTTACAAATAGATATCCTATCTCCCCTGCAGAGATGCACTTGCAATGAATTACCACATGGAGAAGGAGGCAAGTACAGGAAGAGCTGAAAAACAAGCACAGAATGTGGCTACAAAATGGAAACTTATTTGCACCTTCTGTTTGTACTCCTTGAAGGTACAACAGTAGAAGCAAATCAGAGACTGTCAGAATTGCAAAAAAATATCCCAATTCATTTCATATGTTTCTATATATATACACATATATATGTCAGGCTTGGCTAAGAGAAAGAATATATTTGTGCAGGCACAGGCAACCAACCATCAGGTACATCTTGTCACTAAAATATAACCTCTTATTACAATAAGCAGCTCACTTATTTAGGTTGGCTTCTTTTTCTTCTAGAAGTGTAAATCAATACTCATAAATTTTTTAGAATCTAGCCCACTGAATTCAACCTATGGATTCAAGATACAACACTTCAAGATTGAATCCGATGCGGACACTAGGGCTACAACCCACAGTACTTTTTGCTTTTTTACTTTTTGGTGAAAAACTGGTGAGTAGGCAGGACAGCACTAAAATCTAAATGCCTTCTCTACCATTTCTCATAACATTACATGTGAGAATTAATGTTAAATATCCTAGCATTTCCAAATAGAGAGATTAAATATAGCAACAGAAGAAAGAACTATATATGCAAACCAGGTGTTCTCAAACACTTCCCACTCACTTTCCAGAAAGGGAACTTTTAAATAGCAACTGTCCATCGTTGTACTGCAGATGACTTCTGTCATGCAGCTGCTCACTTTGCCATGAGTGGCCTTTGAAAACACTGTGTACAGCACTCTGGAAGAAGCCACTTGGAATTGCTCAGAGAAAACTCAGATGTTAAACAGAGGAAACAACATCAGCAGGGCCCAGATTTCACCATAACAGACAAGGACATTCTGACCCACTTTAACTTTCAGAATTTATGCAAGTATTACCTTAATACAAACAAAACTTGGTCTAAAATACTGCAGCTCCCATAATCAGGAACAGTTTTAGACCTTATCTGTACTGGAGTTATTCTATTAATAAAAAAATCATATCAAAGTTTGTGCAGGGAAACAATTCAAAACTGAAAGTTCTGCAGGAGGCATGTTTTATTCAGACCTTAAGCTATAGTAAACAATTGAGAAATGTGTTTGATTAATAATCTGGTTCCTGAGGCATTCTGGTATCTCATAAATACTGGTATTAAACAGCTTAAAGGATCTAGATTAGCAGAACCAACTGCTCCATTTTTTCTAATGTCTCCAATGAATATAGTAACATAAATAAACGATAAAATAGATCTAGAGACAGATAGAAAGAGAAAAAAATTACATGGCTAAAAATTTCCACCTATACAGAAATTCAGTGTCAGGTCTACTATCATGAAGTCCTACTCATATTTCAAATGAGGAGCTGGCTAGCAACACTGTAATATACATCTTTATCACTTTGTAACAAGTTTACCATATAAAAAGTTGCCAAAAAAGGGCAGTCCTAAGTACTCCACATACTGCCCTTCATACTGGAGCTACTTTACATGTTCTCCCTGTAACTCCTAAACTACTTTTTTGTTAGTTTTGAGAAAGAAAAAACACCAAAACATGTAGTACTGCAGAATGTTGCTAGTATTGATAAAACAGATGTGTAAATATTGCTGAAATCTTTGTGGGCCTTGGTTGTGCAAAAGGAATGTTTTAGTGACAGAGCAGAGACAACAATTTCACCAAAGGAGATACTTTTTGAGTAGGCAGTGGACAGGTGAAAATCTCATTTCTTGTAGAAGCTTCAGCTTCAAAGAGAGCCTTACTAGCACAGGTAAGATGCATAGCACACTTTCTTAAATATGGTATTTACTCAATAAATAAGGCAAGACTTTACGAAGAATTCATGAAGCTTTTTCCCGAAGCAATGTTCTGTTTCAGAACGAAAAGTAAGCATCTTACTCTTGATAAGCCTTTCTTAAAAATATTGGTCATTTACATTTCTTACATAATTAAAGTATCTGTATTTGATGGTGCAACAGCACTAATAAAGCAAAACTGTTATAAAATACTTGTATGTGTGTGTCACATACACACACACACTTTCTTCATTTGTAAAAAAAAATATATATATACAAACACAAAAAGATCTATGAAATATGCGCTACACTTGTGAGGTCAAGCAAGGCAAAAAACATCAGAATTTACTTTTCATATAAAACCTAAAGACCAGCTATTAGCAACAAATATTTTCTGCCACCATATGCATGACTTTGTCTTGATTATCTAAGAGTGAAAATTTTCTCCGACAGATAGGCCCCATACTATAAGGGAGAGAAATAATACTTTATCTGGAATATGAGTTATAAACACTATCTTTGGAAAAATCTAATTGCTAAACAGCAAAAAGAGATTAACAGAAAAGAATGTAACTGTTTAAACTAGGAAGAAATTATTATTACATGTCTAGCAAAAGTCACATTAGTATTACACTGGGCAACCCATCCTTGCTGTTACTCCAGGCAATCTATTGCTGTTCAAATTTCCACTGCTTTTTGGAAAACAGATTATCACCTAAACCACATACTGAATACAGATTTATGGTGATGTTGCAAATGCGAAAAAAGTGGAATACCTGGAAAAAGTGAGTGTGGGTCATTCTCAAAGGCAGCAAATGTACACAGGAATGCTGGCTGTCAGATATCAATTATCTTTTCAGGAAGAGATCTACTTCCTATATACAGTTTTCTTTCTTTCTTGGTTTTTTATCAGTTACTTAGAAATAATTACAGCATGAAATGGAAGACAAGCAATCCTTCAGATTGGAGAAAAAGTCTTCTGTATATTTCTTTAAAAGACAGGATTTTAGAAAACACCATGAAAGATCATATCAGTTGTTTATGTTTTTTCCAGTCTGTACCTGTTGTAATAGTCCCAATAAATTACAGGAACTAAAAGAAAACAGCATATCATGGGGTGCAAAGAAAAGGCATTCCAGGAGGGAGACACACACAGAGAAGTTGTGCCTTGCTCTAGCAAGTATGAGGGAAAACTGTATGAAGAAATACTTTGTCAAGAAGAAATCAAAGAAGGCCTCATAGGCGAGACATAAGAGCTACACAACTGAGATTATTTGATCACTTGTTTTTCAAGATATTAAGGGAACCTGCATTCCACCAATTACCTTTGGATAAATAAAGCATTTCTAATGCACCTACAACTATCTGTATTCTTGAATCCTTCAGCTCAAAGGATACCTGAACACAGTGGAAGAGCTACCAAACAGCTTCACTTCTAAACCAAGCACTTGTTAATAACTAACACACAGATTATGTCATAATTCAGATTACAACAAAAGCAAGGAAACAGATTGTCATACATGCATAGGTTCACAATATTCTCATACATGCACATCCGGCAGTGAGAGCCGCAAGATGTTAGTATCAAATACAATTTTCTGTTTAGAAGGTCCTTGAGATATGTAGAAATTCAATATATAGTCACCACTATCAGAGCTTGCATGCATACCAGTTCTGGTGACCCACAGCTTAAATAAAGTCTCCCTGAGAACTCTGGTTCTTCTATCTTAGGCAGTATCTTCTGCCACTAGGCAGGATAGAAAATGCATCATCTCTTCCATCATAAAATGGGACTATGCAACAACTTTCCCGAATTGTTCTCAGATTGTGGTCTGAAGATTACTGACTATTTCCTGTTTCTAACTTATTGACGTTTGAATCAATATCTATAACACAATTTACTGGTTCAAGCAAACCTTTCACTCAAAATGACATTCATATGTTTTAAGAACCAGCAAAAACACCAAATTACAGGAAAGAGGCTACTAAGTTCCTTTCAAAAAGTGATTTTTATGAAACCAGCTTAATTCCATCAAGCCAACATTTTCATAACCAATTAATTTTATTTTCAAAATACAAATTTCAAAACAGATTGTCGTTTTATTCTCTGGTTCTATACTACTTGCAGAAATCTATAGGCTTTTTTCCAATTGAGCCATCTTTTGGGAAGTGCTTTACTGACCATTTTCTTCTCTAGAGCTGAAGATAACAGAAGGTCTCTGTGAGGAAGGCAGGTAGGCTTAACTTCCTTCAAGCAAGTCTCTGAAATAGGGAGATAAACGCAAAGACAAGGAGGCTGGGAATATGGATGAGCTTTTTGACATTGTAAGAGTAGAATCCTAGAAAATAGCTGTATTTGTTTTTGTTATTGTTTTCCTTTCAACCCTCTAATGTCTGGGCCTACCTAAAAGAGAGTCTAAGATGTCCATACATGAAAAAAAGAAAATAAACAGGCAGCAACCACAAAGAAAACAACTAGCAGGGAAAATATTTAGATGAGATCAAAAAGTAGTGGGTAAAAAGAGTGAAGCATTTGAGGAAGGAGGAAGAAACTGACCATTTGCTCTCAGAAAGATAGAAGGAGTTACAGTTACACACTGAAAAAACAAATCTTGGAAGCCTGAGAGAAGAAAGATCGGGGTTTGAGGAATATAAAGCCAAATATTTGAAGTGTTTATCAAACTAAATTTTCAACACATGCAAGAAACATGACATTTCCTGAAAGAAACTAATTAAAACAACAGTAAAAAAGCTAAAGGAAAACACAACATATTTAAGATTTTTAGACCAGCTATTTTGAAGCTTCTTTTTCAGTGCTCGGTGCTGAATTTAAGTGGCAGTGTTACCTATACTGTTAGACTGCCAAAAGACTGAAATTTACACTTTATCTTCTCCTTAGCGGTAGATAGGAAAAGTTTGAAAATTTTAATTCTAGTCTTCATGTCAGCAGCCACTTCTAAACAGAGACACTAATGATTCATGTCTACAATATTCTTCTCATAAATCAAGTTACATTTTGCAAGCTGGAGTATTGAAATAACTCCTAAGTTCTTTTATGCAAATTTTACAGAGAATTGAAAGAAGGAAGCTCCATTTTAAAATGGATGTTAAAATATAACTTCAAGCATATTGTAAAAATCGCTGTCAAGCCTTTTCTTTTGTAGTTACAGTAAACTCAATTTGTCTTAGTGGATTAAAAGATAGTGTTTAAGAATAGAAGAAACCACTTGATCACCACCAAAAGACATAAAACTCTCGTCTTCTGCTCATGTACAGAAACCAATAGCACCCTTTACTATAGGTTATTTTCTGCTAAGACCCAAGCCTTGTGTCAAATGCACCAGGAGAAGCAACACACTTCCCTGGGCAGAAAAACTCCAACTGCTAATTAACTCTTGCCTGTCTTTAGATTACAGCTATTTGCTTACTTTTTGCTTCCTTTATTTAATTTCTCTCTTCTACCCAAATAAAAGGTAGAATTATACCTTAACAGACAATGTGCTGTTATGCATTAAAACAGAAAAAAAATAATAGGATCTTTAAGCAAACCACTTCTCTATCTTATTTTTGATAAACTATGTTAAAGGAGCCCTTATGGTGCCTTTATAAGGAATTCACTACCAACCTCCAACATTAATGCTTCTCTTGCTTTCTGAATTCTCAATTTCTCCTAAAGTCATTCAAACTTAAAAATGCGGATAAAAATGTTGTATTAGTATTGAAGCATCGGTCTCATAAATTCTGAATGGCTAGCCAAAATGACCTCTTCACATAATTTTCTACATTAAGCTCAAATATAAATCATCTTAGCTGTCTTAAAATGCTTCTCTACCAGGATCAGCAAGATAACTCAGTGTTTTCCAGGATATTACTTCCCATTACAAAGACATGCCTAGCATTTGGCTTCATTAAAATACCCTTTATTTAGAATGCATTTGTCTTTTCAAGTGATCTAACCCAGTCTTAGGACTGGTCTCACTTATCACCTCTCAGCACTAATCTTTTTTTTTTCCATGAGCGAGGTTATGTTTACTTCAGCATCACTCATGAAGATAATTAAAAGGCAGAGTTGAAACCCAGCTGAAATACACAACAGCTCTTCATTTTGATGTTTCACTATTAATGGCTGCTTTTTGTCAGCTACAACTTCTTAGTAAATTAGCTTTTAGGTGAGATTTATGAGTGCTTTATATAGTTGATCTCACCAATCCTAACAGGAGCAATGTCACATTTGGCCCAATATGGTTCAAAATGCTGCTTCAGAGAAAGGGTTAAGCAATATTAAAAAGCAGTTATGTATCAACCTGCTTCCACACCCACACTTTCAGAGGCTAACTTATCCAGGAAGTTCAAAGGCATATAGGTTTTAATAGCACTTCTGTTACTATAGCTGTTCATGTTATACATCCATTAATAACCATTCTTTGGCTTTGTTAAACATATTGTAATACTCTTAGTCTCTGTAACATTATATGGCAAGAAATTTCAAATGTTATGTATTACCATCTGTAAAAATATAATTAAACAATTTTGAATTTTCTACAGTTTGGATTCACTATACCTCTGGGGTTCCAACTGTAGTTTACTGCCAGAAGGGACTAGATCCAAAGTTGGTATCTCCCAGAAATTTCTAAGACAATAAATGCTACATAATGAAATAATTTGACTCCTCAGCAAAACATCTGAGTACCTTAATTCAACAATATAGGTCCCTGAATGAGCCAATGAGGTCACTCAGTAGCCTATTACCTGCTTTTGCATATGCTCAGATTATTTTGTCATTTATCCATGGTTAGCTACCCACCTCTTGGACTTGCTCTTGGCTCTCCTGATTATTTCTGTATATATACTGCCTGCTGTGGATTATGATAATTTTATTGGCCTCCGTAGACTTGGTTTCTCCATCTTCTCTAGGCTATTTGGCTTCAATGGTCTCGTCAAACAGTCATTGCAAGCTCAGTCTAACCATTTTTCTGCACGCTCTGTATACATCTACAAAACAATAACTATTGCCTTTTCCAACTGTGTAGAAATTAATAATGCATGACTGCATTATAACATATGCATGTACTATGTCTGCACACACAGTCACCCCATACTTAAAAACAAAATTTTAGTAGTTGTCACAAAAAGGTGAGTTTTAGTCTAAGGTTTTTCCATTGGAATAAAACTAAAAATTTTTAGAAAACCATCCGCAAAGGAAACAAACTACTAGCTATTACAGTGTGCCTTGAATCTTTAAAATTACCAATATTAAAACTTACAGTTAATTTAATTAATGAATTACTACTTACCTCTAACCTTTGCATTTAGAAATGTTCAAATAATTCTGACTTTATTTTACATTATTTTTGTTCCTGACCTTAAGCAGCAGTAAAGCAAGAGATGCTAACCCATACTGCCCCTCCTTCAGCAGGATGAGGAAGAGAATAGGAAATGAGAAAGTGAGAAAAACTGTGGGTCAGGATACGGGCAGTTTAAGCAGTAAAGGAAAAAGAAAGAAAAGTAAACTCCGAACAAACAAATCAACTAAAAACCAAAAAAATCCAACCCCAGTAATGCAAAGACGATCACTCACCACCTCCCACAGGCAGACATGGTCAGCAAGTGGTAGCAACAGCTACGTCCTCAAAAAAGCTTTCATTGCCAAGCATGGCACTCTGTGACATTGAATAACTCTCTGGTCAATTTATCTCATCTTCCAAGTCGTGCCCCCTAACACCCTCTTTCTCATCCTCAGCTTACTCACAACAAGAAATAGAAAAAGAGAGTCTTGGCACTGCAAATACACCTCAGTGGTAGCCGAAACATTGGTGTGTTATCAACACTGTTTCGGTCACTAATCCAAAACACAGCACCATAGTGGCTGATATGAAGAAATTTAATTCAATTCCAATCAGACACAGTACACCAAGACACTGTAAAAACATAACTAGAAATTCTCAGCTCTGACTTCAGTGAGATACTGTCACATTTTGCTGAAATAATGTGTCTTGCATGTTTTTGGCATTGGTCATCAGCCTAAATCATCACCCTAAATTTCTGCAGTTTCATTTAAGTGACATACACACCTCTTTGCTACACCTCCTAGTCTAGAAGACATTAGCCATCATTTTGGTTTCTGCACAATCCTGACACCTCAAGGGCTCAGCAGCAGCAAAAGGATAGCCAACACCCCTGCTTGAGCTCAGATCTGTTTTATGAAAGCATGTCTCTAGTCCAAATTCTTTTACAAATCAAATAGCAGCATCCTATGATCTCCTCAATAATCCCAGCTGCTTGCTCTAAGGGGTTTTGAAAATTCATTTGACTACTTTGACAACAAAAAGTTTGACTGCCTTTGAACCTGCTTTCAAAGACAAAGTTATACAAGTCAAGCTATTGCCCACAGAGTATTCTGGTTAACTTTGACAATGACAGATACCTTTCATGACCATTTCCCAGATCCCTTATGCCTACACTTCACAACTGTCCTTAATGATGAATGACAGTCATCTGCAATGAATGACAATTTTCCTGTACTCTCATCCCCAAAGAAATGGCATTATCACCACATATTCTTGCTATAATTTATCAGGCTGAAAAAATACGGAGTCTGTGATTACTCAATTCTTTATTAATGTAATAACTTGAACAAACACTACTTTATACATTTTGAGATGCAGATGGGAAAGTATATCAAGTTCTTATATAGAATATACTGTCTTCATTCCTTTTGGAACTGTAAATCTTACTCTTTAATGAAAATGCAATGTGGAGAAGACAGATTGTTATGATTTGAAACTAGTTCAGATGTCCTGAGTCCTGAAAAAATAAATTGACTGTTTTAAAATAAGGGACATTCAAAACTGTGTTTTGAATAGAAGTCTCATTCTCACCACTAACAGGAGTGGCAATTTTATTTGCTTAAGTAGGTTGCTTTAATTTTATACACTCACATCTTCATGGATTCAAGAGGGACTGGAACAGCCCCGCAAACAGTTCCTGTGGAAAAAGTCATTTATTCAAGCTTGCACTTAGTGAGAAAAGGTCTCACCTTAGGCCGCCCTTATCGGCAATGATTACTCATTACTGGCAGATCAAATGGAATCCAATTGAATTTATCTTAAATAAAGCAAGCTTGGCTGAAAATTGTTATTTCTGTAACAGTAACATTAAAGGACCACAGATCAGGACTTCCCTGTGCCTGTACTTTATAGAAACAAAATGAAAAGTACTGCACATCGGACAAACTGCTTGACATCTAACCAAAGAAAACTATAATTTAAATGTCAATCTTCAAATAGAAAGAAACATGACAAGTATAGAAGCACAAAAATCCCAGAACCAGTGTGAAAACATTTATCAGTTTGATGGGCACTCACATTAGAGAACTTGTGTCTTAGATTTTGTAATGGTATCACCTTATGATGATTTGTGATGATTAGTGATTCTTCTTATAAAAATAAAAATTTGAAAGAGAAAAATCCTCCTGAGTTTTCAGAAGTGTTCACAAGGACCTCCTCACAGGCTTGCAGGGCAGAAAAAGAGAAAGTATGAAGGATTTTTCTTTAAAACAAGATGTAAAGGAGCCTAAAGTAACATTCCATGTAAGAAGAAGAATTATCTCCTACTACAAGGGGAACCAGCTTTTTATTTTTTTCTTTTGAATTGTATATGGATGAACGTGAATATAATTTTCTAATAGCTTAGAGATTTTAAATCTGTGTGGTATATATGTGCAATATTTATCCATTTTCAGAATGAGATGAAGAGGATAATTAGTTTCCAGGAACTGGTATGAAGCAGTAAGCCAATGTCACTGCAGTGAGAGAATGCTCATGTGCACATGCACAGAGAAGGGTGGGACAATGACTGTGAAGTGATAGAGGTAAATCCCAGCAGACATATAAACAGCTACAACCCAAAGCAGATGCACAAAAAAGGAATTACTAGAGGGTAGCAAGCAGTCTTCTCCATTTGCTTGTGCATTCCTCAACTTTTGGGAGCTTTGTACATGCTTACATTTGCATTTTTGATCTTTATAAATCTAGTTGCTTTGGAAGGATCATTTTTTACTTACAGACAGATTCGGCACCATTTGTATGGTCCAGGTGTGCTGCCCGTGGAACATAGGGCATCTTCTCTGAGTCCTGCAGCAGCTTCAGAAAAACCTTTCATGAAAGTAGAATGAAGTATTTTAGAATCCATTTTCAAACACTATTATATATATACTATATTATATATATATATATATTTGTGTGTATATATATATTTACTAAACCATCCAGACTGTCAGAAATTACTACTGACTGCTGTAACCACCTTGCTGGAATGTGACTATAAAATTAGTCAACTTCTCCAGTGAAAATCCTGGGGATAAGGGAAACTAAATAAATGTCAATAAATGCAGAAGCACCCATACAAAATATTGCTGACCCATGAACACTACTATCTGCAAAGATTTTTCAATGGACTGTCTGCCTTTGATTGACTTTTTATGCTCCTAAGCCATGGTATGTGTTGGAACTCAGCTACTGCAGTTTTTACCAAGGAAACAGCTTAACTCGCTCCTGATGCTCCAGCTAGAAATCTATGGGCACAACTGGAACTGTTACCAAAGAGTTCTAGTTGTACTAGTACAGCTAAATCTAATGTACAAAATCCTACACGGCTGAGAACCTACGGATTCCTGGAAATTCACCATGTCTAGGGACACTCCAGAAAATTCCTAGATATGTGCAAGGACATGGACAATAACATTACTGAAAGACATTTAAAGGACAAAGCAATCAGAGACAGCCAAGGTGAAAAAAATCTTGTAAAATTAACACTACAGAGAGGACTGGGCAACAATGTGTGCTTTGTAGAAAAACATCAGTGTGCCCCAAATTGGGAAGAGATTATACAATCCTGTTACCTAAAATTACCATGAGAAAAACTGAAATTATTTTTTTTATAAAGGCGACAATCTAAAAATATGCACTAGATTGAAATTGAAAGGACTGAATTTTCTAAAGTAGGGGAACACATGTCAGAAGGGACTGGGGCTTATATTTAAAATTATAAAAACCCAGCAGAATTCATCAACTTCATAATCATGAGGTCTACTTAAATGGTACATACACTTTGTCAAACAGATTTGAGTTCAACCTAATATTTCCTGTTTAAACCTGTTTCATAGTTCTGTTGCCATAAAGTCCTTTGAATTTCATAGACATGTATTTGATTTATCCATACCTCAGCCTTACAGAAGCTTGGAACAGCTTTCATAGTGAGCCTTATTCACACATTCCCCCCTTCTCATAAGCTCAGACTAAAAATACAATTAATATTTTCTTGTCTTAACCAGAATTGCAATTTAAACAGTGATCTAAAAACCTCAGATAAAAAAAAATTAACAGAAAATACAGGTACTATTAGCATCCCACATTAAACAGAAAAAGAACAACCAAATTTTGCTCTATCTTAACGGAAGTTTTCTTTTGCTCTTTCCTCTCTGTTTGGGTTGAGCTGCAAGACAGATTATACTCACAGTGCAACTTTCAGAAATCATTAAGAAACCATTTATATCTTCCCACAATAGAACCTGATATCAGCTATAACAAAAAATTCCTTGTTTCCAAGGAGCTCATACAATAGACAATAAAAACCAGTCAATGTGAAGTACTTTATAGCTCTTGAAAGATATTTCTTGATTTTCTAAGGTCTGACTGTTACAAAAACCATATTTTGCTTAGTCAATATAATTGCCATTTAACAGTAGTTATCGATTGCATTTGTTACCTGCCAGCTTTCAGGGAACAGCTTTGGCCATTAACAGCTGCAAGGCCAGAAATTTCTGGCCTGATATTTCTGTATGAGACCCTGGGGGCAGATCCTGACAGTCTAAAGCCACATCCTAATTTGTTTTCTTGGACTTGCTTGCGGATGGCTCTGAACACCAGTTCTGTCAAGCAAACCAAACTAAACTGTAACAACTGAATCATAGAATCACTGCATGTCCTGGGTTTGAAGGGACCTTTAAGACCATCTAGTTTCATCCCCTCTGCTGTGGACAAGAGCATCTTCCACTGGACCAGATTCTTCAGACCTCCCTGTAGCCTGTTCTTGAACACTTCCAAGGATGGGAGATCAACAGCTTCTCTGGGCAACCTGAACCAGTGCCTCACCAGTCTCACAAAATAGAATTTCTTCCTAATGTCTAATTTAAACCTACTCTCCCTTGTCCTGTAACCATACGCTCTTGCAAAAAGTCCCTCTCTGTCTCATAGGCTCCCTTCAGGTACTAGAAGGCCGCAATTACATCACCTCAAAGCTCTGTCCCTCTTCCAGCTGAACAATTCTAACTCTCTCAGTCTTTCCTCATGGGAGAGGTTCTCCATCCCTCTATTCACCTTGGAGGCCTCCTCTGGACTCACTCCAACAGTTCTCTGTCCCTCATGTGCTGGTGTGCCCAGAGCTGGATGCAGCACTCCAGGTGGGTCTCACCAGAGCAGAAGGGCAGAATCCCCTCCCTCCCCTGCTGCCCACACTGCTTTGGATGCAGCCCAGGACACATTTGGCTTTCTGGGCTGGGAGTGCCATGGCTGGGTCATGTCCAGCCTCTCACCAAGCAGCACCCCCGAGTCCTTCTGGGCAGGGCTGCTCTTGACCTGCTCATCCCCCAGCCTGTGTTGATACTTGGGTTTGCCCAGACCCAGGTGCAGCACTTTGTACTTGGTCTTGTTAAATTTCATGAGATACCCATGGGCCCAGTTCTTGATTCTGTCTAGCTCCCACCAGATGGCTTCCTGTCCTTCAGGGGTGTCAGCCACTTGGTGAAACCACAAAGTAACTACACCTCTGTGACTAGAACAATGCCTACACTACAAAACATTGCCTGCATATGTTTACTTCAGCATCAAAATAGCTGCAGACACATTTTCTTATTTAATCTCTTTAAGTCACTCTAGAGAGGATACAGCTATACCTTAAAAAAAACAACCAAAAATAAACAACCCACCAAATGCCTTTCTAATACATCCTGGGTCTATTGGAGCTTCATTGACAAATACTCTGATACAGCTATAAAGGCAGAAAGCCACCTGCATTGTCCAGTCCTCCTCATGGCATCCAGTTTTCAAACATCCTCTTAAGAATGGGAATCATTAGGGACTACATTGTACAGAAGGTGTGATAATTTACCTGACCTTGCACCAGATACTGTGGACAGAAGTAGCATTAACCTAACAGTGTTATTAACAGAGTGAGTTATACACAGGTATGGAAAAGTCAGGATTAGGCACCATGAAAGAGACAGTATGTTCTTGCTTTGTCTAAATGAAGGTGCATTCTAGACCTCAGCAGAACATCCTTTCCCCACATGCCTTAGCAATTCCTGCTCGCTCAGTTAGAGTGTGGTGTTAATGACAGCAAGGTTCTGGATTCAATTGCCATATGTGCCATTCACTTAAGACCTGGTCTTGATGACCTTTTTGGGTCCCTTCCAACACAGAATGTTTTGTGAAATTCTGTAATTCTGTGAAATTCTGTTTAATTTCTGTTTTGACTAGCCAGTTTATATCTGACCAAGAATTCGTCCTTGTCAAGGACAAAAAGTGCTTTCTGTCTTTTAGGAAACAAGTCTGGCCAAATGACAATACTACAGTGAAATAGATTCATGTGATTGTGCCATCACCAGAAGCTGCTGGAGCACTCTGCATCTCACTAGAAAGTTAACATCATTTCAAGGAGGTATATTGCTTTCACTGGAAATCTTTGATGCAAACTTTCAGGTCATTTCAAGAAAAATAATTTAAAAGTAGTACTCAATTAAAGAATTCTGATACATTTTGGTAAGATGTTACAATAGTTTTGCCCTCTCCTGAAAGAAAAGCAAGAAAGCAATAAGCTTTGAAATCTCCAGAGTTGCCAGAAAGTGAAAGAGTATCCTCCAGAAAACTCTTAGTATATGCTTAATTTAATTAACTACCCTCTTCTATTCCCCTTTTGGTTCTACCAAAACTTGGGATTACAAGTACTATAAACTACACAAATACAAATGCTTGGGAAAGATATCTAAACCTACATTTGAGCAAATATAATATTAATGAGATTTAAAAGTGTCAGAAACTGATTTGTTAGAACTTCAAGATTCCTTTGAAATATGAATGGAAGTCCATTTTCCCTTAGTGAATACGATTTTTTAGAGAGTGTGTCCCTCAGAATGAAAAAGAATAATGGTGAGTGTATAAGAGAACAAAAAGAAAGGAAAAAATAATTTCTTCCTTTAAGGCCAAGGTTCTTTGTTTCCAGATTGAATTGCTTGAATAGATTAAATAGTGCTATTATGTGCTATCCTTTTAGTTCCCAATGCAAAGAGGCTTTTGATAAGAGAATAGAGAACTGAGGTTGTAACGACAACTAATGATGAGATGCAGAGATGACAGAAATTTACCCAATTAATGCATTAAATCCATGACATATCCACGACAACTTCTCATTTACATTATGCATGTCAGTTCTGGAAAGTCTTGTGTTATCCCATGGGGATGCCAGCCCAAAGTATTCTTAATATATACATTACCTCCAAATCTGTAATGTTTGGCAGTGAACAGTATTATTCCTAATACTATTTTAATCATCTTATACAAGAAAATTAAAACTTCTCAATGTTGCGGTCTTTGTTCTGGTCTGGGATGCCACAACTGCTGGGATCTCCTTAACCCCAGGAGACCCCGCAATATGTAGAAAAGTCCAGGTTTCCGGCCCGTGCTGTTGAAGGAGTAGTCTGGAATTGTTTGTTGGTGTTCTCAAGGCAGTTTATTAAGTCCTTATCAAAGAGAGATTTCTCTGCTCTGCCAGGGTTGACACAGAACGCGTC
>VXBU01014336.1:162710-187406 GCA_013400315.1 Bombycilla garrulus | reverse complement strand
TTAGAGAGGTACAATTAGGAGCAGCACCAGTCTTAATCTGCCACTAGGTATCTATTGCAGGCCCTAAATGCCAAAAATCCCAGTCAGGAAACTTATCACTTCCTTGTCTCATACAGCAATATAATTGTGTGCATTGTAACTTCCAAGGAGCACAGAGATTGCCCATAATGATCCCTTTCAGCAGGAAATGTTGACAAATACTTAAGAAAAAACTTAGGTAAATGTGTAACAGATGATATCTATATAGATGAACTACCTACAATTTGCAATTCCAAAAGAAAAAAATTGAAGAGGTTAGGAAAATTAAAAAGAAAGACCAAAAGCAGAGTGCCTTATATTTAACTAAAAGCAACTATTAACTTACTTTATCTATACAGGGTTTGACACCAATCATGATAGATTCACCAAAAATTTTTCCATCTTTGCTTAAGGCTTTCCGGGCTTGAAGCTTAGACTGATACCGAATATGCATCCAGTTCCCTATGTTGGACATCTGAATGAGATTAAGTGAAAACAGTGAAATGTAGTTTTTTAAATGCTTAATTCACAATGTTTTCTGACATAAGTGTCAAACTAAGACATACCACATGCTTTAATATGTTTCCATACTGAGCAAACTGTAGTAGAATATAGGAAGCTGATGCCTGAGGAAATCTGAAAGACAGAATAGTCAAAAAATTATGGTTTAAGAATTCAGTTTAAGAAAATTATGAATAATTTGAGAATTAAGAATTCTTAAATTGTTAAGATACAACCCTATGAAGCATTTACAGAAATCCAGAAGAGACCATTGTAATGACACCAGAAGCAGTGACTTGAGAAACACCACCTTCTAGGCACTTTACCACACCCCCCAAGAGCAGAATGGTGCCTTTCTAATTAGAAAAAATAATATGCAGAAATAATAGAAAAAAATAAGATGCCTCACTGAAATGTATGTGTTTTCTTGCTTTAACCATAGCTGTACTTCCTGCAGCACGTACCAAAGCCAGACAACATCAATGCCCAAGTATTTTTCTCGTATGCTGTAAAGACTTCACGCAGGTTTTTCTGATACTCTGGAAATCTACTTACCCAAATACAGTTACCCATGTGTCATCAAGCTGATCTTCTGAAGTAAGGGAGTCACCTTGAGTATAAAAAGGATCTAGCTGAGCAGGAGATAGAGTAGTCTTCTTAGGCTGTCCAATACTTGCAGGACTGAACACACTTGAAGCTGTTAAATTGAATTGGTATTGTTGAACAAATTCCTTTTGCAAGACAGAGGTTTATAATAAAAGAATAAATTCAGTGTCAAGCATTTCACTTGTACATGGAAGAGTTTGGTGGGGATTCTCTCACAGACAAAAAAAGTAAGTCAATCATAACTTCACATCTGCAAACACACAACCTAGTGTTCTCTTTGACTTTGAAGCACCAACAGCTTAATACAGTTGCCAAACAGGAACAGGGCAACAGAATAAAGCTTAGAAAGAAGCCTTTGGTTCACATACAAGATATCAAACCTTGTGAAGATGGAAGGCAATCCATCAATCTCAGCTTCTTCATTCAATTACAACCACCTCTGTGCTCAGTTCAACACCACATTTGGAACAAGGAACAAGAAAAGCTGCTTGAAACCAAATCCATCTCAGAATGAATAACCCATACACCTTTTGAAAAGCTACAAATACACAACCTCTTCATAAATTAGCAAGGAACTGATGTAGCTTGAACAGTGATGATTTTTCTGTATTTAAGAAAGCAGTAAGAAAAGGCAATTAAAATTTTGACAGGACATCTACCTGCTCCCGGAGTTGATGGCAGAATTCCAACTGATGGGCTCTGTGTTAAAGTAAAGCTGGCCTGCATTAATAGACAGAAAGTAACAAATCATTCTTCTAGGTATACTGCTCACATCAAGAGAGACAATTTTCAAGTGATTTAAACATTCAGGTAATAATATGAACTGTTTGCCCTAAGTTATTCCTAATGTTTAAGACTAAGAACAGATATTTGCATGTACATTTAATAAAAGATTACCAAGAGGTATTAATGAGAAGTTATTTGACAACATATTTGACATATGCTTTGTGAAACAAAGTAGATTTAAGTATCAATACTCAGAAACCCTTTATTTTACCTTCTCAAAATAGTCATGTCACTATGGCTGCACTGTAATAATTCACACATTCATGTGCATCCTGATGGGAAGGATATTAGTATCCTATGTTTATCAGCATTTTCACTGCCTAAAGGGTTCAGAAATCATGGAAACAAAACCTTCACTTGTATGGAGACTATTACTAGACTTACTTTCCTGCTCAACTATTTAGCACACAGAAGGAAAGTATACTTTGAGTTTTAGATGGTAATAGCTGTTTTCTTTTTAACAAATTATTTCAACACCCCAAACAATTTTAGTCTATTTTTAGCCTGAATCATAGCATTTCTTAGATATGAGATTGAACAGCTGTAGACCTAGCAACATATGTTCTGATAGCTGCTCAACATTTTTTGAAATTTAATATCCAGTCCTTTAAGACACTATACGACTCTGTTCTTCAGAGAGAACCTCAGCTTTCAGAATGAACTTTTCAGAAGGTAACACTCAATAGAAAGTCTGCTCATTCAGTGAAAAGAGTTCAGTGAAAAAGGACCTAGTAATGCCAGATTAGTCAGTTAACCTGCAGAGCTTATTATAAAATTTACCTCGTAGAAATCTGAGTGTTCTTCTTTCAAAATTAACCCCAATTGTCTACCCAAACTTCAGTTAGATATTTTACTCAGAAAAAAAATTCCTTCTGTTTCCATAAGTACCTCTATTGCCTTCTAAAAGATAATCACAGAAACACAGAATTATTAAGGTTGGAAAAGATCTCTAAGATCATGGAGTCCAACCATTAACCTCACACTGCCATCTTGATGACTAAAGCATGTCCCAAGTGCCACTTCCACACGTTTTTGAACATTTTCAAGGATGACAATTCTAATGGAGTCCTGGGTGGCCTGTTCCAATGCCTGACCACCCTTTCAACAAAGAAAATTTTCCTGATATTGAATCTAAACTTCTTCTGGTGCAGCCTGAGGCCATTTTCTCTTGTCCTATTATTTGTTACCTGGGAGAAGAGACCAGTCTCCTCCACCTTGCTACAACCTCCTTTCAAGTTGTGAAAGGGTCCCTCTGGCCCCTTAAATATGCAGGAAAGTGAAAAGCTGACAAACAAAGCTGAATTTGTACGTACAAAGCGTAACTGAGGCATGACTTTCATTTTCATTTCCTACTGTATTGAAAACTGGCAATAACAGGAATTTGCTTCATAACCACAGCTCTCATTTAATCTAAACAGCAACACTGAACAACCCAGACTAAGCAACAGCATGATCTGAAAGGTCACCAGACATTTTGCTACAGCCATTTACACAACTAAGTTTGAGAATTCACTGAGTTTGAGAATACACTAATCTGCCTCACATCTTCTGCTAAGCACAGGCCAGTAGCAAAGACACTTACTGTTCTTCTTGAGGACAGAGGTGTTGATCCAAGCCCAGGACTAGATAACTCATCATATATGCTTCTGACTGGTGGAGCACCACCTTTATCTTTATGTGAAGGGACTACTGGTTGTGGAGGAGACCCTCCTGCAATTCACAGGAACAAAAGAAGAGTATGAGAAAACTTGTGATTTTGCTTCGGTGCTACTTGTTCTTGAAACTTCAATAATAAATTCAGCCATGCTCTCATGTTGGTTGTTGTTGAGACTATTGATTGTTTCACTGGAGGTTTGCAAAGCTATCTGTCCTACCAAACTGTTCAGGTTTGAATGTTCTAGGTAGGAGCATCACATATTTCTCAAACAGCATCCTACAGAAGCACCATTTAAAACTTTCAGAACTCTTATTAACCCATTATATTCACTGTTTACATGTTCTTTCTCTGAAGTTCTGAGCACGGCTGGATCTTTCAATTTTAAGCCAGGCCAGAAATCTATTTTAACTGTTTCAGAGACTAACTTACCTATAGTACAGAGGCAAAAGCAAGATTTTTTAAAAACTGAGATGTCCTACATGTTAAAGAACGATATCAAAATGCACATAGATGTGGGAAACCTCCCATCTGCCAATGCTGGTGGCACAAATTCATTGGACAGAAACACAGAGACACTTGCCAGCAGATACTTCTATTTTCAACATCGATGTATGTGTAATTGACTTGTGAAGACTCATAAATTGGTTCTGTATTAGGAGAGGTTCATGTTACTTTCCCTGTAAAACAAACTCTTCCTGAGACCAAAACTGCCACATTTATAACATTTATTATAATTGAATACACTGAGTTCACCACTTATTCAATTGGTGGAGTTTGCTTACAGAAAGATATAAAACTGTAAGGATTCAGGTCTGCAGTAATGTAGAACAATAAGACAAACCAGTTTTTTGTTTTCAGGACAGTTTTCCAACATTTAACAAATTCTGACCTGCAAGTAGTGGAGACCTTGTTTCCATCACACCAACTGAAGGGCCGTATAAAGCACGTGGCTGTGGAGTCACTGGTGAAGGTAAGTCACCCATCAAAAACCCAGGGAGAAACTGAGCACTAGTTCCTTGTTTCGGAGATGTCGGGGAGCCAAGAGTCATTGGTTCAGCTCCTGAACACAAAATTTTAAAATATGAAAAAGACAAGTGAGCTAACTTTTTCCATTGTGGGCTCTAATAAAGAAACATAACACAAGATACAGGAAATAATTAAGATCACAGAACTCCAGAATCGATAGAGTTGGAAGGGACCTCTGGAGATCATCTAGTCCAAGCCCCCTGCCAAGGCAGGGTCACCCAGAGCAGGTACACAGAAATGTCTATAGCTGGGTGTGGAGTGTCTCCAAAAAGGGACATTCTGCGACCTTCCTGGGAACTTGTTCCAGTGCTTGGCCACCTAGTCTCAAGTTCTTCCTCATGCTGAGGTGGAATTTCCAGTTTTAGTTTATGTCAATTGCTCCTGTCGCCGGGCACCACCGACAACAGGGCGGCACCATCCTCCCGGCACCCGCCTCGGAGATATTTTCATGTATTGATGAAATCAAAGTCGGTTTAATCATTCATTTCACAGGCAAGCCGAGTTTATCACAACACCGCATTTTTCGCAACTACAACTGGGGGCCGATCGATTTAACTCCGCTCCCCTTTCTCTTCACCCCAGCGCGAATCGCCCCTTCACGGCGCCGTCACCCCCTGCCCATGCAGCTCGGCAGCATCCACACTCCCTCGCCGGGAGCAGGGGCTCGGCCCCGGCCGGATTCCCCTCGCAGGAGCGCAGGGACCCGCGGGGCACCCCCGGCCGGGCAGCGGAGCCCCGAAGCGGCGCGCAGCAAAGCCGAAGCGCGGCCCGCGTGTGGGATCCGCGGGCCCGGTTCACCTGAGGGCGGCGGCTCCATGGCGAACGTGGAGATTCCGGCCCGGATGGCGGGAAAGAGGCGGCGGCCACGGCTCCGCCGGGCGCTTTCAAACGGGCCGGAGCTTCCTGCGACCGTCACTTCCGACCCGCCCCCGGACGTGTTGTGGAGCGGTGGGGCGGGCGGAGCCCCATCTGAGCGTCACGGTGTCGGGGCCGGGCCTCGGCTTGTGCCGGCCGGTCGCCCCACGGCCGCTCGGCAGACGGCCCGTCCGAGAAGGGCCAGGCTGTGGGCAGAGTTGAAGGAACCGCGGTTACCGTTGCAAGGGCTTGTCCTGGGTTGCTTTCACGGGCTAAGAGCTCCGAGCAGCCTCCCCATGCTGTCTCCCCAGGGAAAGGGCTGTCAGCCATGGCCCAGGCTGCCAGCCTGCGGGACGAGCGAGCTGTTCCGCACGGACACGGGGCATCAGCGACCACCGACAGCCTTCATATGCAGTGGGGCTGCCGAGTCCCCGCATCAACGTTTAGCATAGAATCACGGAACGGGTTGGCTTGGAAAGGATCTTAAAGCTCATCCAGCTCCACCCCTGCCATGGGCAGAGGCACCTTCCTCCATGCCAGGTTGTCCAAGCGCTGTCTGACCTGAGGCAGTCACAGCTCCATGGACTACCTGTGCCACGGCCTCCCCACCCTCAATGCAAATAATCTAATCTCAACCTGCTCTCTCTCTTTGAATCCATTCCCCTTGTCCTGTCATTCCATGTTCTTGAGCGTAAGCAATTCGTACTGAGAAGAAGAGAGATCGTGGTTCAAACAAAATGATGCACAATTCCAACTACTGGTACCAGGACACAATGCCAATCTTGAAACCAAACCTTTAAAATCACTTCAGCACGCAATTTATCCAAACACAATGTTCTCTTTATTTTGTTGCATATTAATAAATTATTAAGAGCTGGCACAAAGGCCACAAAATACTATTAAAATCTTGTAGAGATTTATTTTTTAAAGCATATTAAGACAGTAATTTCAGCCTGGGATCTCTCAGGAGGGTGAAAATTACATACCCCATGGTGTCTGTTCTTTACATACGATGTGGAATGGAGTGAGGGGACAGCACGTGAGGACCAGATGTGAAGAAAAGACAGTAGCATGAGCAGAGACACATCATTATCACCGTTTTTTGTATCTCTACTGAAATGATTTACAGGGAAAAAAACCCTCTAGTCCAAGACTGGACTCATCATGTTAGTGCACTTCAAATCACTACTAGATGAGAAACAATAGAAATACATGAAGCATTAAAGCATCCTATGCATTTGAAGCATCCTCAAAAGACCATAGTTTTAATTTTTAAAAAAATTAATGGCTGGCTAGCCCACAAAATTCAATAATATAATCTAGAATTGCCATATAATTTTAAAGTCCAATATCAAGGTACTTCATTATATGAACATTTTATTACCTAGATTTTACAACCAACTAGGAATGCAGAGATTTGGAAAAAAAAAGCATCTTAACTCAGTTATTTCACTTCCTTTCTCTATTGCCTGCATTTCCTGATGGTTCAGTAAGCAAGCCATCATTCTACTGTTTTCTAATATTTCAAGAAAAATGGAGCTGTATCTTTTTATTAGTGCTTTGGTTTTAGGCAAAACTTCTCTGAAGTCAGTACAACACCATTTGGCCTTTTGATGACATGCTGGAAAAAAACAGGGTCAAAGGAGGGTAAGAAAAAATATATAAAGACTTGAAAATGCACATGTGAAAGGGGATTTCAAAATGACAGATTAAAATACATCCAACATCTGTTCCTGTAGAGTCAAAATAGATTATTTCACTTCTCCCTTTGGATCAGTCATGACTGTTTATGCTTCCATTTGCCTTTACAATCTGTTCTTGGTACTTGTGAAGCTGCTCCATGAAGCCAGGATTTGGACAAGCTGCAGGCCTTGCATTTTTCACCAAGGAAAAGGCTCTGGCAAAGCTCAGTCTTTCTGAATTCATTAGAAAACCAATGACTACAGCCGCTGCACGGGAGACTCCTGCATTACAGTGAACCAGCACCACGCCATCCTCCAAGAAAGAAATTAAAAACATAAGTTGGGATATTCATTAAGTAGATTACCAGTGTAAGAAACTTGATATAAAATTCTTGTGAGACTTACTGTAAGCTCCTTGCTGAGCTCAAAGCAAATATTTACACATGTAAGCAAGAAGGCCACAAGATATAAGCATGATATAAGCATAAGATTAAGTATTTTTCTACCCAAAATGCTTTATTATTACCAAATTCATCAAACTTAATTCACACTGTAGTACTAAAACAAATCCTCTGTCTTTCTTCCTGAGGCCTTACAGCAGCCCATTCATGTAAAAACCAACTCACTGACACCTGGGATACTAAAGTATCAGGTCTAATTGGGTGCCAATTTTGAAACAGATTTTATTTGCAATATGGAAAGGAACTTGACAGTGTCTTGTTAAAGGTTAAAGACACAGCAAGGCAGCGAGCAGCTAGGCACAGAGGCAGATTTTAGAATATCTTCTACTTCCAGTTGCACTTTTCTTGTGTACTCTGCAGGGAAGATTCTGGCTAACAGGGATCATGCACGGGAACAGAAAAATGGGAAAAGATATTGTGTGTTTTGCAACAGATCTCTCCCATCCCACCAACATCCCAGCACTGGTACAATTAAGATCCCTTAACTGGGAACTAGGGTGCAAAATCCAAAACTACTCAACCTCCCATAAATTCACAAATGCTTCTTCAGGCTTATCCTGATTTATATATAAAATTATTATGCTTTATCCTACTTTTATCCTACATTTCCCATACAACCTTTGAGACACCTGAACAGCTCTTTTTAAACACTGCAAGTTTTGTTAAGAAATAACAAACCAAATTAATGCAAAGACAACTAGACAATCTAGCATGTCTTAAGCAATGTTGGCAGGCTTTGTGATGTTGTCATGTTTGTATGTCAGACTGTGACCTGGAAAAGCCTCAGTCCAAACTGTCTGCCAAATGTCCCTCTGACACAAAAAGAAACCATTAACCCCCCAGCACCTTCATATTTTGAACGAAAATACTGAAACATGACATGATATTCTCAGATACCTGAGGCTAAACAAAACTATTCTAGTTATAAACAGCCTCTTCTGTCTGCCCTTAACAGGAACAAGTTAATTAATGGGAATTTTACCCAGAGACAAAAAGGTCTTTTAATCACCAGGGTTCCTTTCCAGGAACTTAATGTATCTTTTGATAACTTGATGTATTTTTTTTAAAATAACCGGTTTGTTTTACACTGCCAAAAATTATATAGTCATACCCATGAATCCTGAAAATTACTGAACGTGAATGAATCTGGGCCATAATATTAAACCAACTTTAATACTGAGAATATTTATCTTTCCTTGCTAAAGCCTATAGTTTACAATTCATACAAAAATAAATTTGGCCTGTCATTTTTAACTGATTTTGTATTAGCTGGGAATACAGAATAAAAGTGAGAAACAGACTGCAAACAGGAAGTTCATTTCTATTTACCAAGAACTCCTTGCTCTGATGCTGATCCCCTACGTTTTCCTGCCCAGAAATGGTCTGTGGACTTGCAAGAATCATGTAAGATTCAAGACCAACTTGGGTTTTGGTTTTTTTTAATTTTTATGGAGACAGAAACAAAATCACCTTCCACCAACAGAAAAGGTGATTCACCAGTGGTTATACACAGTGGGCAAAAAGCCTCATCAAGGAAAGAAATTTAAAAGAAGCATAAAGTTTTTAATGAAGTTGAAGGCTAATGTAATTCCTTATGGATCCATTTTACTTTTCAGTGAAACAGAGGCTTTTTCCTTAGGAAAGACAGGGGGAGCAATAAGGAGCAATGTTCAAGAATGAGCAAAGATTTTCTCTTTGGAAACACAAGATTTCAGAAGTTTTATTATTAGATATTAAACATACAAAGAAGTATCCTTCATTCATAGTATTATGACTTGATGTGGGTCACTGAACAGGTCATGGAAAACCTGCCTGCCAAGTTGGAGCCTAGAAGAAAAGTTGAGCTCTGATCAGTATCAGAATTTGTACATGGTGTCTGGAGACTTGAGCCATTACAGGTTTAGAAAAGTGAATCCTGCTGCAAGTACCCAGCTGGCAATGGCTTACAGAACAGTGCAGGCTTCACTTGCATCCTCAAATTCACATGCTCTCATACTTCCTTCCTGGAGTCAACCATGTACTACAAATAATTTCCCATATATCATGTTCTCTCACCAGTGAACATCTCTTCCTCCCCCATTTTAGGAGATTAAACAGTAGTATCTCTGTGGTTACTTAAACAGAAGAGCACTTCATGGTACAATTTATCTTAAGCTCTATTAACACTATTTTGACAAACCAAATAAAGTAATTCAAACCACCTAGAGATCTGTCTCTATATACCCCTACCATGTGCTTTTTGAACTGATCCTGGAGAACAACTAATTCCACCAATTACCTTTCATCCACCTCTTCCATCAGAAAACTACTAATGTTGTTGTAAAAGTCTTCCTGTAAACTCCTTAACCTACAAAACAGTAACTAAGACATAAACACCAGAAGCAGAAAGCAAAATTGTGCAGTTGTGAATGGCAACCCTTATTTAGAAATGAACTGGAAACTGTAATTAGAAACCTTGAAGAGGTCATTTAGTGACAATACGTTATCACATGGCTTGTAAATTATAAATGAGAGAAGGAAAGAACACAGCGACACAGAGAAAACTGGGGCAAGATCATCTTTTATCCCAATCTACATAAACAATGAACCTGACAGATATGATAGAATAACATCCAGTAATGTTTGGTTGTTGAGTTATAGTTTAGATAGCAAAACAATGGTTGTTGTAAATTACACAGTAAGCCTGAATTTAACAGCTCTGAGTTGGGGCTGTTCCTGGCTACAGATAACTCTGCCAAGCAACCCCAGGAGAGTTTTTCAGCCTATTTTCTATGTTACATCCTTTCGGGATTTTGTGAATAGTTAACTCACTTTTGGCTCCAAGACTACCAACACATTCTCCAATATTCTTGGTATGTGTGTGGACTCATAGCATCTTCTTTGAGTAACCTGGTCTAATGGGAGGTCTTCCTGCCCATGGCAGAGGGTTGGAGCCAGATAATCTTTAAGGCTCCTTCCAACCCAAACCATTCAATGATTCTATAATGAAAAGCACAAGGATGGTGAACAGCAGATGATAAACCACACAGATCTGTAAAAGCCCTGCTTCTTGCTTCTAATCCAGGCTGGTTTCTAATCCAAAACATCCCCAATGGACAAATAAATTTTCTTCATTCCCTCTGTCAGAGGTACTGACTTGGATTTAGGTTGAAACTGTGTAATCTAAAGTCAAGCCCAGGTCCTGGTATTACAGAAGCATTTCTCTAGAACTCAAGACAGACATTCTGAAAAAGCAGTGCTCGAGGGAATGAAGATTAACAGCAGTGCCATGTCTCTAGGAATGCTTAGAAATTACTTGGATTTTCTATTTAAAATTTAGAAAGACAAATGGCAAAACTATTCATTTGGTACCATATTTTCTTTTAACAAAAGAGGCTGCTTTAGTTCTTAAGTAGTGTTATAAATAATCTAAACAGGGTAACTACTAACATTAATTATTGATAGACCATACCTGGATCTTGGCTTTCTCAATAAACTCAAAACATTCAGGGAAATAGGAGGTAATATCAGTTTCTGGGAGGTCCAGAATGGAAATGGTCTTGTATATAAAGTCATCAAGGAAGGCATTTTGGACTCCATATGCCACATTTAGAACGTGAGTGACCTAAGTCAAAAAAAAAAAAGAAAAAAAAAAGAAGAAAAAAAAAAGAAAAAGGCATTTTCTGAAGATAGCAAGCAAAATGAGCAGTAACAAAGGTGAACTGATCTTTAGGCATACACAGACTCTACCTTACACTGATGCAATGTTCAGTTTTACATACATATGCTGTCTATGGTATGCTTTTCTCCAAGCAAAGTTTCAAAGTGTGCTAAAGCATACTGTGATAAATCTCAGGGGCTTTCTGAGAAGAAGTGAAAAGTTCAGTGCTCAAACACAGACTTAAAATGGATTTTCAACAGAAAAGGGAGTTTTCATCACATGGTTGGAAAACAACAAAGAGAGTAATAGGAATGAGAGCACAGACCACCCAACAATTGCCCAAATTTCAAGCCTGCTCTAACCCATCAGCTTAATGTTCCTTCTGGTTAGTTATCAGAAACATTTGCTGAAGCAGAAGGATTTCAGAGTAAACTACACCTGTTCTTGGCAGGTGACACCACCTCTGGCCTCCTGCCATCTCTGCTCTGTCCAGGCTACAGCCAGGTTGTGGGTTATTTAAAGTCACAGTAAAGTGACATTTAGATGGCACTAGATGCCAATCTGGTGCATGCCCTGTCCTGCAGAACCACCTCTGTCCAAAGGCCTTATCACCCCACCATCACAACAGAGAACAGTAAAAAGACAAAATTTCAGGACAGACTCAGAGAAGACGCTTTGTTTTTCTGGTTTCATCAGTCCACATAAGGCAAGGGGGAATGGTGCTGCTTAGTGTCTGATGTGGAAATGCATATGGCAGTGTAGGAGTCTTTCCATTAAACAGCTCTAAACAGCTCTAAACAATCATCACTCTTGCAGGGAAGCAAGATTCTTTCAAGTGGTACCTAGCAACAGGATGAGGAGCAATTGCCAAAAATTAAAACATGAGAAGTTCCACCTCAGCATGAGGAAGAACTTCTTTAGATTGAGGGTGGCCAAGCACTGGAACAGGTGCCCAGGAAGGTCACAGAGTCTCCCTCTCTGGAGACATTCCAAACCCACCTGGACACGTTCCTGTGCTCTGGGTGACCCTGCCTTGGCAGGGGGTTTGGACTAGATAATCTCCACAAGTCCCTTGGCAGATTCTGAGATTCTCTGAAAGCATTTCAGCTTCTCGTGAAGCCAACAGAAACCCATCCACCTGCAAACGGAGCAGCCTTTTGAAAATGCAAGTGGAATACAGTTTTCCTCAGATTTCCTAGAGGATATTTCAGAATTTTTAATTCACGGGAGAAACGCGCTAATCGAGACGCATCCGTACTTCCATGAAACGTTACCTTATGCTTTCTCATCGTCTCCAAGTCGTGAGCAGCATCCTGCGACCCTACGGAGAGAGACAGAGCGTGCCCGTTGCTGCGCCGAGCCCCGGCCCGGCCGGCACCGCGCCCCCCGCCCGCCGCCCCACTCACCCAGCAGCAGCCAGGGCTTCACCACGCCGACCTGCAGGTCCGCGCTGAGGTCCTGCACGAAGCCGCCCCCGGGCGCCGCCTCCTCCTCCTCCTCCATGTGCAGGCAGGCGCCGCGCCACGTCTCGATGATCCTGCGGCCGCTCAGCGTCGTCACTCGGGTGCGCTGCTTCCGCAGGTTGGCCCTGGAGAAGCTGCGGATCTCCTGGGCGAGCGAGTGCATGGCGCGAATGCCGGTTCCGCTCCGCTCCGCGCCGCGCCGCGCCGTGCCGTGCCCCGCCGGTGACGCGAGCCCGGGGCGGTGCCTCGGCGCGCAGTGGCCCTCCCTGTCCCGTCCCATCGCGCCGTAACTAAAGGAGCCGCTAAATAGAGAAGCCACCGCTCCAGGGCCCTGCTGTTTTGGAGAACGGGCTGTCTGACTCTAATAAGGACCATTAAAGCATTGTAAAGAGCTAAGTGGAAAAATATTAGGATTAAATATATTTGGTTTATTTTTTCACCAGAGTGTTTGGACTGTCCGATCATATCTACAAGATGCTTGTAAATATTCATGATAATATGCTTGCCTCGTGGACAAAGTAGAGCTACCAGTCAAGAGATGTGTGGACAAAACGGAGCTACCAATCAAATAATGTGTGACTGTGTAAACCAAAATAAGAAGTAAATATAAGCAATGTTTAGAAGCACAATAAATGGCTTTTGCTTGATTGAATTGTGCAAAGTCCTTTGTTTTCTCTCCCCATTTGACTAGTGACCAAAGACTAAACAAAATCAACTTCTTATGTTTACCAAAGAGGCGAAATTAAGAAGAGGAAGACAAGGTGAGGTTGCTTATTCCCAAATGACTTAATGCCTATGTTTTCATGTATCCTCTGTAGTGTATCATTTGTAATGCTTCCCAGCTGGTACATAGCCATAGAATCACAGCATGGTTTGGGTTGGAAGGGACCTTAAACATCATGTCATTCCAACCCCCCTGCTGTGTGCATGGACACTTTCCACTAGATCAAGTTGTTCCAAGCCCCATCCTGGATTCCAGTGCTTCCAGAGATGAGGAGTCCACAGCCTCTCTGGGCAATCTGTTCCTGCCTCACCACCCCCACAGTAAAGAATTTCTTCCAGATATCCCCTCTTTCATTTTGAGCCTATTCTTTCTTATCCTATGAGCTGAGGTTCCCAGTGAAGAATCCTTCTTTCTTGCAGGTCTCTTCCAATCATGGAAGCCTACATAAGTGTGTGAAATGTTTGTTTGCTAATGGAGATGGTAATACTGTTAATTTAAATTCTGTCAGGAATACATTCAGTTTGCTAACTATCCTCTGTGCTGGCTTATAGAATAAGGACATATTACTACAGTACTTCTCCTCTTGTAATATTCCTCAAACTTTTGAGGGCTATGATGACTCTGTAAAGATCCTCCTGATAGTCCCCCAGAATGCAGTACAGACAAAAGGCAGCTTAGTTCCATGTGGAGAGGTCTACAAATGCCTTGGCAATTCGAGAGGCAGAGAATGCTGTTAGGAACTGCAAGAGCATTAATTATTTCTGGGAATGCCAGAGGCAATTTTCTAACAGAAATGAGACATAAAATCAAGGTGATCTAAGAAAGGCAGAACACCCCACACACTATCTGCAGAATCTAGAGTCTGAACTAAGATAAAATCAAAGATGATGCTTAGTGTAGAGAGAGGAACAGAACAGAGATCTGGGCTGGATCAGATGTTAAGGTGACAAAGGCACCCTGAAGTACAAGTAGGAGGTTTTGTAACATTCTGCATGGTAGATAAGTGACCTCTCTGAAAGTGGATGTGGATTATGGGGTAATATTTGTTAAAGCTGTTAAGGCTTAAGCTCACCAGAAGGGCCTGTGGGAGAGGCTACAAGTGGACTATGCTTCATAGCAGTTAACTTAAACCCATAATGATGCAGAAGTTGATTAATTTGTTTTTTGTTAAGGCCTTATCTATCAGTGATTCTGATGAAGTTGTTCAAAAAGGAAGTGATGGAGATCTTTAGGTCTGTGGCCCAAGCCAGCAATTACATAGAATTTCATGGCTGTTTTCAAATTGTATTGGCTCAATATAGCTGCCTCTGTGAAAGACAAGGATATTAGGGTACCTTGCAAGAATGCAGAGAGCCTTGAAAGGGTTAAAAGCCTTGTGCCTAGGTGTACTTGGGCAAAAATAAGATACATTGCAACCAATATAGAAGCTAGGTGAAACTTGGCAAGAAATAGGGAACAAAACTTGCACAAATGAAGGACAGAGCTTGCTAAAACCAGTGAGGAAATTGCTGAAACAGCTAACAAGAGAGTGAAAAGTGTGAAAAATTAAGTTCATGCTTCAGAAATTGGAAAATTTAATAAAGGATAGAAAGTGACAATCAGATGTCTGGTGCTGGGGTGTTTTTAGCTATTTACCCAAAAACACAGGGGTACCTTCAGACAGTGTTATCTTTATACTGTTACATTACTGAGGTACATGCATATTCATGTGTTTTATACATTATTCAAACATTCTTGTGAACTTTTTGATGTTTCAAGAATTCTTTTGTTTGGCTTCCTTACACTCTGGCTTATCTGCATGACATCCTGTGAATCAGCTCAATATATTTTATTCCTCCTTGTGTCCCCATCCTGTTGTTTTGCATCCCCTGATAAGGATTTATGTCATGGTTATCTTATCACTTGGAGAATTCAGTCAGCAGATGAGGGGAACAAGATTGCTTTATACCATTTGTTTGGTTATGTAGAAGCATTTTAACACTTAGTGTTTTGCTAAGGCCTATAATATAACATTCACCACACTACTATTTCTATAAGCTATGCAGTACATACTTACACTGATAAATCATGACATACTAACAAACAGCTAAATAAAGTTGTACATGATAATGTATCCAAATATTTATGATCAATACTGACATGCAAAGGCTAATATAAAAATGCAAAAGCCAATACCATATTGTAGTGTTTTTTAAGAAAAGGGCTGGGTGATGAAGACGTCCAGCCTTTATCAGGGGACCAGCGAGGAAGATGAGGAGCCTTCCTCAGTGCCGCCACCGGGGTGCGCTGCGCCTGTGCCTCTCGGATGCTAATGATGATAATTAATGAAATTAATGATAATACGCGTATGCTAATGATAATGAATTGTTTGCATAACCACACCTTCTCTAAGGAAAACGATGAATATGCATGAAATGTAGCCATGTGTTGTAATCTGCCTGGGTGGGAACTGTTAGGAGGAGTGATCCCCGTGTATCCGGCGGGCTGAAAAAAAGCAAATCCCTACTTCTTGGACTTTGTCTCGGAAGTGTCTCTTGGCCCGGTTTGGGGTGATTCAGCCCCGTGTCAGGAAATTTGCAAGGCCTTAGCAAAATTTGCTTGCAGACAAGCCCCAGCGTCCTCCCCTTAGAGTAACCAGGTGCTTTGTAGCCAACTTTTAGCCCTTACGAGTATGGATTGTGCTGTCTAAGCATTTGCAAGACTAAGACAAATCTGTAAGACACTCACAGTTAATAACACAGCTAGGTGTTGTTCCTTGATCTCAGAGGAGGAAGATGCAATAGGTGCAGATGCAGAAAGGCAGCTGACTCCAAAGTAATGGATTAATTTCCGGCTAGGGATGTTGATCCTGGTTATAACTGCCTTAAACAACAGGAGTCCCTACTGGACAAAAAAAAAATAAAATAAATCTGTACTGTTATTTTCTCTTTGAAATCCAAATACACTGCTGATGTTTATATGTGGATTTATTATCTTATTATTTAGTGTGTCCATTCATGTCATAAGCATTTGATTTAACTTGAATATCCACAGACACTATTTCTTATAAAGCAGGAGTTTCCATGATGATGTCAAGTTGTTAATACTGTTCATTACAGGATAGAAGATAATCATGAATTAGGGTTTAAAACTGGGATTTCAGTTCACAGATGGTTTCCTGTATTCCTCTTGCATGCTTTGTTGAGAGAAGAACACTTCTCTAAGGGTGTGGCAGGAGGTGCATGCCTTCTCTACTTCCTTGGCTGAATGTATTTATGGTATTTCTGGATCTTCAGGTTTTGAATAAGCTACATATCAATGCAAATGCAGTAGTTTTAAGTAATTTTTAATGTAATGATTCTTCTGGTTTGTCTGCCAAGAAATTCAGCAGAACCTGCTCTATGGGTATAAACTAAGAAATGTGTACTGTAATTACTAATTGTTACAAAAAGCAGTTTGTATATATTCAAAGAGCTCATATGGCAGTACATCATCTCTCTGCTGTATCTATTTCCTTCCACTATTATTTTGGTCTGGCTACTGCCTGTACTTATTGCAAAAGAGCTGGCTTCTATCAGAAAAGTGATAACCAGACCTTCCAGATAGCTGACTTTGAAAAACCAGCCTTACACTCTGATAAATGCATATGTTAGAGGGTTGAGCTAGATTGTAAAATGCACTGAAAATTGACAGTCAATTCTTAGGTTGGTAACTTAACTGAGGTGGAGAACTGAACTGTAATTAGTACACTAATTATATCACATTTCAAACTGCGTTTACCAGATGACTTTGAAGAGTAAGAGAAATGGGGAAGAAAATCAAACTATTCTCAGCTAATATCTAACTCTAATAATGTCTCTGCTTCAGACTCTATGTTCCTTGGTTGAAAATAACAGAGAAGTTGAAAATAACTCTGTGCACCAGTTGGTGACAGGATGACTGTGAATCATGAGTGTAGTGTGGTGATGAGAAATGCAAGTGTAACGGTGAAATGCGTGCAAAGGTATTTAAAACAGAGAGAGGGAAATAATAATGCCATTGTATAAAGCTCTAATAGGCCTTTTTGGAAGTGCATTGTGCTATTTGGGGACGACAGTATTCAGGAAAGTTGATCTCATACTTGAAACAAGTGCAAGAAATAGTTTAAAGGTTAAATTGCACCACATGTGTCAGAATCTCATCAAAGCACTCTGTGGTACATGGACCCCTTGGGACAGGCAGCTCCTGTCCATGATGAGGCCTGGAAAATCTGACCTGGAAACAGAGACTAGTAGAATAAAAGGATAAAAGGGATTTATTGAAAGGATCCAGCTTGGGCAGCGCAGGAACCCCTCCAAACCCACAAATGGGCACAAAATGGATCCCCAGGCATGAGGCCTCACACTTTGATAGGTTTTGGTCCATCAGCACATTGGAGTGAATTGTCCAATTCCAGCTTCAGGTGATGAAGCTCCATCCTCCTTGTTCCCTCTCTTCCTTCACTGTTGTTCCCACTCTTGGGCCTAAAATTTGTCCTTGGTGCCAAGCTGGAAAGGAATTGTTTTGTCTCCCTACTCTGTGAAGAGAGCTCACCAACCCTTCATGTGAACCCCAGAACCACACACTGAACCAGCACAGAATCTGAAAAATATAAAAGCTAAAACATAAGGCATCAGTGATGACTTGGAAGGGAGTAGCCTCCTGCAGGGGGGGACAATTCCACCACCATTTGTGCCAAAACACGCATAAACACTTCTGAGTGTACCTGCTTCATACATTCCAGGTGCTGTCTCCTACACAGCCTGGAGGCCCTTAGCTGGAGCAGAGTCTTGGTTTCAGCTTTGCAAAGTTGTCAAGACACGATGCCTACTCCTGCTGGCTTTTCCCTTTCTGAAGCAGTTAGGAATCACAAACTCAGGATCATTCACACCCTGAGCAACAGGGCAAGACAGTTCATGAGAGGATGGCTGGAGTGATTCCATTTCCCTTCATGATATATGTCTGTGCTCCATGCCATTTCCTTCATCTAGAGAGGTTTTGGCTGAGAGACAACCACTTCTTTTTTCTCATCAGTTTGTTTTTCATCCTTTAGACTTGCCATGATCTGGTAGGAAAGGAATATTCTGGAAGAAAATCAGAGTCTCAGCAATGCTGATAGAGAGTGACTGGTCCTCTTTTCCAGCCTGGTTGTGTACCTTTGTCCCACATCCTGAATGAGGATGCAGATATTAACTCCTTTGTTCTTGTATCCAGTAACATGCCTGGAAAATCTATCATAAGTGGAATCCTGACTGGAAAGTGAGATTTCAAAAAGTTGGTGATCTGAAAAATATAAATTGAAATGTTATTTTATGAGGAAGAATTAATTTCTAGCAAGGCATCTTCCAGAACTTAATGTAGTGAAGAGTGAAAAGTCCACAAGGATTCTCAGTTTTGTGTACTGAGGTCATTTCTGAGGTGAACTGTGAAGGCCTAAGAAATTTTAAATTAGCCAATTATTGTGGGTTTTGGTTTCTTTTCCTAGAATGGCAGGAATAAAGGGTGAAGGCAGGGGCAGATTAAGTATACAGCATTTTAAATGTGTTACCGTAGTAGTTGGACTGAACGGGAAGTGGGACCATGCTGAAAGCTGTGTACAGAAAGTTAACAGGGTGTTCCTGCACTAAGTGCTGCAGTTACACATACTGTGACCTGGTTGTTAGTGAGCCAAGCTTTGCTGGAAGGTGTTATTTTGCTCTGAATTTCTGGATCTGCCAGTTTGTAACACATTGGAAGTGCTAGACCCTATTGGCTAAACAAAGTGCAGTTACTTGTGTGTGTGGGAACAGGGTGAAGCCAGAGGTGGTGGGAGTCATCATTCATTATTTTATTATTTTTAGATGAAATTAATTTCTATATGTATATCATAAATGAAGTTCAGGATGATGTAGCCATGTTTTCTGATTTGCTTTAGAAAAAACTTATATATAATTTAGACTTAAACTAGTGGTAGAAAACTAGATTTGGATGTCATTATGAATAGATTTGACGAAATTAATTTATAATATTGTTAACATCTTAATTAGGAAGATTTCTTTCCTTTGGTACTATCTTTTAAAAACAAGTCATTAACAGTATTTCCTTTCTTCCTTTTCCATCCCACATTTTTAACCACAATTTCAAATTCACCAAAAGCTCACTGAAGAACAGCCCTCAAATGTTGAAGATTTCCATTCAAGTTTGATTGGCAGGACAGAAGTCCTATCAAAAAAGCCATCTAGTATTTGGAGTACCAGTCAATGACCCTTTGTGAGCAGCACTGAGTGTTCTTGGCTTCATCTTAATATTAAAACTTCACAATTTTTCATAAGATGTAATGGCTGTTTTCTGTCCAACTCTAAACAATGAGCTTCACTAAGTGAAGCAGATGAAATCTCTGATGCTACTTTGCTAATGGCATTCCTTGTTAATTCCTCATTAATTCAGCAAGTTAAACAAGAGACTATTTTTAACATGAATACTATGAGGGGAAAAGATTTTTCTGGATTAGACATGATTATTTTGTGTGAGTAACGCTTGATCATTAGCAATTTCATTATCAACATTAAAAATTATTGCAGGGAAAACAAACCAAAACAAACCTGGAAGATATATATATAATGAACTATACCTATGAGCCAAACTTTTTTCAACCATGTTAAAAGGTACTTATGCTATTAGGATCCTTAAAAAATTTAAAATTAAACCCCTAAACATTACAACAACAACAACAAAACCCTGAACATTTTATCAGTAAAGAAAGCATGCTGACCTGGAAACAGAGACTAGGTAGAATAAAATGATAATGCAATGTAATGCCTGCTTAGAAAGCTAATTTAAGGTCTACAGCAGTACCTATTAAAAAACTTAATTCAGTTATGTAGCTCATTCTGGCACATGTATGAGCTCGCATTTTAATGGCAGAATATATTAAAATAATGCCCAAATGCCTTTAAAGGAAGGAAAGAAGAGAACATGGTAAATTGCAGTCATGCTGCCTTTATGATGGATTAAATGATGGGAAAGGTTTGGATTCATCAAGAAAATTATAGATTGAAACACAATGAATCTGTCAGCTTGCTTTAGTGAGAATGATAGGTCTTTTGAACCTGTTGCTTCTTTACATAAAATTAAAAGTCTGTCTGATAAAGGCAACTGTGTTTTTCAATGTTATTTATGTTTTTAGGGTCTCTCAACAATATTATAGCCTTGTATGGAAATTATTCAGCTTCTGTACCTTTACAAGCAAGTTCAATAATGCAATAAATATTTACATATTAACAAACAAATACTAAGACATGACCCAAATAACTGGGGTTGTGGTGACCATTTAAAAATTCCAGTTTGTTAAAATTACAGTTTGTCTTCCTGTTTTTAATTTTTTTTCTACCTGAAAAGGAAATATTGAACAAGACAAGCCTGTAAAAATTGTTTCTTGACTTCTGTTGCCAGAGGGGAAGAAGTCATGCAGTGAGCTGTGCTAGTTTGGAAGTTATGTAAGTTATAATTGTGGCAAAGACTCAGGTGGTAACGTTGCCTACTCTGCAATAGTAAATTGCCCACTGTGGGTTTTAAAACAGCAGTGCTAGAAAAATATAAATCCCTGTGTACTGTTTGGCCTGGAGAAGAGGAGGTTGCAGAGATAAGCTGGAGAAAGACTCTGCCTCAGGAACTGTAGTGATAGCACAAGAGGGAATGGGTTCAAACTGAAATAAGGGAAATTTAGATTAGATACATAAGAA
The DNA here is from genome assembly GCA_013400315.1 of Bombycilla garrulus. Lineage (NCBI taxonomy): Eukaryota > Metazoa > Chordata > Aves > Passeriformes > Bombycillidae > Bombycilla > Bombycilla garrulus. The sequence goes on along the minus strand of VXBU01014336.1, from coordinate 166,269 downwards.
ATTCTGTAGTGTGAGGGTGGTGAGGCACTGGAACAGGTTGCCCAAAGAAGCTGTGGGTTCCCCATCCCTAGAGTGTTCAAGGTTGGATGGAGCACTGAGCAACCTATTAGAAGGTGTTTCCTGCCCATGGCAGGGGTTTGGAATGTGATGATCTTTAAGGTCCCTTCCAACCCAAATAATTTTATTATTTTCATTACTGTCTGAAAGCCCCATAGTGATTAGCCAAATAAACTCTCTACTGAACAGAGAAAAGGACCAGAGCTGAGTTTGACCCAAATCTGAAGTGCTATTTCAAACTTGCCATAAACTTGTACTTCCAAAATAAATTTAGAAAGCTGTTTAAATCTTAATCATTAATAAATCAGTGAGCAAATAGAAGTTGTGTGTTTTAAAAATAATTCTTAGCCCTTACTCTCTTGTTCATTTAATTTTGCCACACCTGTAAGAGCTGCAGTATTACCGACAAAACTTGTATTTCTGTGTTATTGTTATGCTTGCTGCTAGATTAGTGAATGCAGATTGTGTGGTGCAGACATTTTTATAATCTAATATGCAAAGAATCTTCCTGCTGGAAAATCTATCTTTATTCCTGAAGTTTCTGCATAAAGCTGCAGCAAAAGTAGTATGACAACATGGGCTTAATACTGTTTCCATTAAAACTGACAAAAAAGTGGAATGCTTAAGTACATACATTGACATTGGCATTGACCAAGAGCATTGTTAAAAGTCTTTGTGTATGTAACTACTTACAGAGAGTTGGAGAGTTTTCCAGTGAGCTCCATTAAGCACAAGCCTTATCAAACCAAGTAGCTCCAAATGTGATCTGTAGTTTTTCTACTAATTCCAGAAGAAATAAATATTAGGATGTTGGATCATAGATGTTTCAATACAACACACAAAAACTCAATGATGAATTGGCTTGGTGATGTCATTCCACTTGCTTAGCTATACATAAATTAAAAATTCTGTGATTATTACTGTTTGAAATTTCTAGAACATCTAATATGGCTAAAAAAGAATTGAATATGAAATTAAAAATGGGATGCTTTTGTGTTAGCCGTAGCTGTGTAGGTGAGGAACAAAAAAACTTGTAGTATTTGTTGTTAAATGGCTTTAAGCTGAAGGAGGGTAAGTTTAGATCAGACATTAGAGGGAAATTCTTTCCTGTAAAAGTGGTGAGGCACAGGAACAGGCTGTTCAGAGAGGCTGTGGATTCTCCTTCCCTGGAAGTGTTCAAGGCCCAGCTGAACAGAGTTCAGGGCTAGTGGAAGGTGTCCCTGCCCATGGCAGGGACTTAGAATGAGATGATCTTTAAAGTCCCTTCCAATCAAACCATTCTATGATTCTTGTTTTGCAGCACAACTACATGAGAAACATCTTTGTTTCAACTAGAAACATTACACTTCGTACTTTAGAAAATAATGTATAATGGGAGGCAGATGCTTTGTGTAAAATATTACTATAGATATTATTAATTAAATCACATAAATCACATAGCATTTTATGCCTTATAAATTTAAATAGCTATTTGAATATTTCTGGTGTTTTCCATAGACTCCAGTAATGAAAAGTCAGGTCTAACAGGTCTAACCCAATTAATCGTTACAACGCTGTTGCTAGGTACTCCTGACTTCTGGACACAAAGCTAAGAAATAAAATCATCTGATAAAGGCCAATGAATGAAAAAATAGCACACTTCAGATTGGAACTCTAAGCTCTTGCTTCTTAGTTTTATTCTGAATCATAAATTGTCTTGTAATTGCTAAAGTGGAGAGATCAGTAACAATTTAACTACATTCAAGCTTATCACATTCATTTCTATGTTTTCTAAAATAGATTAGTTTAAAATCTCTGAAAGACAGAGACTGTCTGATTCTGATTTCTAATGCAGAAATGTGAACCGAAAATTAAATACAAGTATTAATATGTAAAAATAGGCACAGATGGTGCCGCTATAAAAAAAAATTAGATTGGAAGGTTATTCTTAAGCTTGTGTCCCATTCCCTAGAGTGGGGATCCCTGCATCCCAGCTGGCTTCTCAGCACTGAAATCATCTCCCTAAGACTTTACAATAAGGGATGTTCTCCTGGAGCTCTGTTGTTGACATTCACAGCACAGAAATCTCACCATTCCTTAAAAATATATGCTTTTAATTCCTGTGACTTCAAGCGAAAAAATAGCTGCAATGTGACTCATCTAGTTGGTGTTTCTTTGAATTTGCTGTACATCAGTCTAGAGCAACAGCTCAGGAGGATGCTGACAGCCTCACGAGGGGGGCAGAGGGGCCCCTGGCAGCACCTCCGTGGGTATCCCTGGGTTCTTTCCACTTCCCAGGGCAGGTGTGATGCTCTGGTGCTGATGGAAGTGTCCTCAGAAAACAGGAGTCAGCAGCAGTGACAGTGTGTCAGTATTGCTCTGTGCAGTGTTCTGCTGGGCCCCAGTTCTTAATTTCACTTGGTTAAGTAAAAAAATCATAGAATCATCAAGGTTAATATGATCCAGTCCAACTGTCAATCCAGCACTGCCACTGTAACTCCTAAACCACATCACCCAGTGCTAGATACAGATGCCTCTTGAACATCTCAAGGGGTGGTGACTCCATCACCTCCCTTAGCAACCTATTCCAATGCCTGACCACCCAAACAGTGAAAAAAAATTTCTGGTGTCTAATCTGAATATCCCTTGTCTCAGCTTAAGGCCCTTACCTCTCATCCTCTCACTGGCGTGGCAGAAGAGACTGGCCCCCATCTCACTCCACCCTCATGTCAGGGAGTTCTAGAGGATGTTTGGGTCCCCCTGGAGTCTCCTCTTCTCCAGACTAAACAACTCCAGCTCCCTCAGCTGCTCCTTGTAGGAACATGAGCAAGAAGCTTCACCAGCTTCCTTGCCCTTCCCTGGACAAGCTTCTGCACATCAACATCTTTCCTGAGCTGAGGGGCCCAGAACTGGACACAGTGCTCAACACGTGGCCTCACCAGTACCAAGTACAGAGGCATGTTAACTTCTCTGGTCCTGCTGGCCACGCTGTTTCTCACACAGGCCGGGTGAATTTGGCCTTCTTGTTCACCTAGGCTGGCTCAGGGTCACCACATGCTGGCACAGGTTCAGCTGCTGTTGACCAGCATCCCCAGGGCCTTTTCCACTGAGCACTTCCAGCCACCCTGCCCCCAGTCTGTAGAGCTGCATGGAGTTATTGTGGCCAAAGATTTTTAGGGTTTAAGTAAAAAAAAGAAGTTGATTAAATAAGAAAGTGAAGCTGATTAAGTAAAAAAAAGGGGCTCACAGAATGGTTTGTTTTGGAAGGGACTACAAAGATCACCTCATTCCAACTCCCTGCCAGGGACAGGAACAGCTTCCAGCAGAACAGGTTGCTCAAAGCTCCAGGCAGCCAACATCTCCAGGGATGGGGCACCCATAACTTTATTCGGTGTAGAAAAATGCACGCTCTTCACCGTTCGGAAGCACACCTTGGGGTTCTACCCAAAACGCCCTCACGCATCCTGCGCGGCGCCACAGCTGCGAGGCCCGGGCAGAGCCCAGCGCGGCCGCTTCCGCCGCC
>VXBU01014336.1:82078-162550 GCA_013400315.1 Bombycilla garrulus | reverse complement strand
GGCCCGGGAGGCCGGGCGGGAGCCGCGCCGCCGCCGCCCGGCCCGGGAAGGGGGGGGCCGGGGCTTCCGTGCCGCCGCCGCATCGATACCGGCGGAGGAGGATGAAGGAATGGAGGAGGCCGGGCCGATGCTGGCGGCGCCGGCAGGAGCGGGGCCTGCTCCCGGCGCAGCCCCCGGAGCCGCTGCCGCCCCGCTGCCGTGCGTGACTCACGCGAGCCGCGAGTGGGCAGCGCCGCGGGGCTTTTCCCACGCCAAAACCTGTCGCTGCCGAGCGGAAAAAGGGGCTTGGGGTAAAATTATTAAGTTTAATGTGGATAAGTTCGGGGCGCGCGGTTGCTTAGCAGCTCCCGGCGTGAGATGGAGCGGGTGCCGGGAGCTGCCGGGGGTGCCGGAGCAGCTCCCCGGCTGGCGAAGGAAGTGGCTCGGTGTTGGCCTGGGTGAGGTGGCTCGGCGGTGCGGGAAGCTGTAGGTCTGGGTGTTGAGAGAAGGATGGGTCGCACCTTCGTGCTCGGTCGATTTCTCTTCTGGAGGTAATCGTTGTGCTTTCCTGTGGGGAAGAATGTAGTTCATGGCCACAGAATCGCGAAATTATTTAGGTTGGAAGGGGACCTTGAAGATAATCTAGTTCTAGCCCCTGTGCTGGGTGCTTATATCCTTCCCAGCTTCATTTATTTTTCAGATATATCGTCTGAAAGTATATGCCCCTTCAACCCACTTCCAGTAACGAATGCCAGTTAGGATTTTATTGCTTTGCCTTGAACGCAATTATTTGAGAGGTTTCTCTTGTTTCAAAGAAAATGCCAGTTATTACCTTCGAGCAGGAAGTACACCTTTGTGGGTTCAGCACATTAAATTTTAGTGCTGTTCCTGTGCTGGGTTCAGCTGCAGTGGCAAAAGGAGTTTAAAAGTTCTGGGTGCTTTCTTGGTCCTCTGACTTCTGGACCCAGGTTTCTGTCAGGAGTGACCCTGCCTGACTGAACCGAGTTAAATGATGTGTTTTGTTTTTTTTTTAGTCAAAGTTTTTTGCTCACATGGGAGACCAGAAGAAGTAAGGACTACCAAGTGCAATGCTGATTTTAATTAAGATGTTTTTTCAGAAAGAAACCTCCAACAAACAGAGTGATTGAAGTATTTAAAAGTCAGTGTTCATCCATTTCAAAGCCATTTCACTATTTGATGTGCACCTGAGTGTTTCTGCAAATTTTTTTCACTGTCATAAATAAGGCATTCTGACTAGATGATTGCAAATTCCTGTCTTTTTGAAAGGTTCCTTTTAGTCTGTAGTTTTGCACATTGGAAAATCAGTTTAATAATGGTAACAATATAATTACACTTTTAACAAACAGAAAGTCACAATTTATGGGGAAAACCGTCAAAAGTCGGAAGCTGTGTGTGTGCTTGTTGCGGTTTGAGAGAAATATCCCAGGTGAAAAATGAACGAGGGGGATTTCTCCTGAGCACAGTCCTGCTTTGGGGGCAGGCAAGAAGACAGGAGGAATGAAATCTCCTCTTGATATCTCTGCCTTAGCCATGGTGAGTCAGGGCTCTGTTTTCATTCCCAGTGTTCTGCTACAGGGACATTTACTCCTGTTAAATGCTCCAGTGCCTACAGACATGTTTCTACTTGGCATGTTTGGATGGCAGAGTCCTGAGCGTGTCGGCCCATATGGTGGTAGCTCTGCTGTTATTCATGTCCATGAAGTGATGCAGGTGGACAGGCTCTCTGCAGGGGAGCATCAGCACTGGGGGGTGGCACCACTTTTTCCTGCAAGTGCCAAGAACCCAGTCCAAAATCGCTGGGTCTTGTGTACAGAGAGAGAGTAGACACAACCAAGTGGCTTGATTGTTGTGTCATGTGTAGTTTTGCAAATATGGAGATGTCCCAGGCACAACTCTTGTGTATTCATGTAGTGATTTGTGAATTCAAAGAGTAGTTTTCTTCAGCTGCAGTCGGTGCTGCTTGACAGGAGGAGCTGGCTAGCTCAGATGGTGAGCCCAGAAGTCTTGGGATTGATTATTGTATTTTATTGTGAGTCTCTCTTCAGCCCAGCTGCAGCATCGCTGACTGCTTGGAACACTTTTGTTTTGTTTATTTCTTCTTTTTTTTCCTCTCTCTTTAAGCTGTCAATTCCAAAACTGCTGTTTAGGGATTCTGTCATAGCTATCTCCGTTGAAAATGATACCGAAACTCAAGCTACTAGAAAACCACACAATATGTGGGTTTGTGGTTAAAGGAAATGGTCAAGACTTTCTTTAATAAGAGGAAGTGAGAGATTGAAATGTGTGTAGCAGCAGCAGAGATTGCTGTGCATGCTGTCTAGAGAGTACAGATTTTCAAAGATTAAGAATTTTCTCAACTGTTAGAAACAAAGCAGGAAAATTTTACTTCCTAAAGAATCACAGAAGTTGTTAAAAGCAGTTAGAAATATTGATTCTTTCTATTTCATCTTCCTGTACAAATTTCAGTTTTGTTGCTGTTGTGCTTATAGCTGATAATTGTTCATAATTTCCTGTTTACTGACCTTCCGTGCTACTGTTGTCTTTTGAAACAGTTAAAAGTTTGGTGTTTTTAAAACAGAGTATCTGAATATGGGTTTTTTTGCCTCTGAGACTGACATGGAAATTAGGAAAAGTAAAGTTACGAAGGTAATAGTGGATGATGAGACAGAATTTATATTTCCACCCTGTAAGGAGGTGGATTTTTTTGTTGCTGTTATTATTTTGAAGGATGCCTCTTTGCTTGCTGCTTTCAGCTGCCATTTGCATTGGGACCAGTATTAATAGTGAACTTGGAACTCTCACCCTTGTGGTTTCTCTCTTGGTTTGTTCCTTCTGTTTCTTAAGAATTTATCCACGGTTATCTAGGTTATTGTCTACCCTGTAACTTTTGTCGTTACTGGCCTGCAATTACACCTCTAAATCAAAGACAGCAGTGTTTTTCATGTCATCCTGGCTCAGGTGAAGCTTGGATTTCATGGTTACCTTCCAGAGCAGACCAAGTCTTGTGTTGGTAAGCTTTGTGTAAATGCTGCCTTTACTGTCAGCTGTTTTGTTTGAGAGTGGTTGCAGCAGAGAATAATCTTTTCTGTGGGCCTGTCTTTTGTTTGTTTGTAAAGCCCTTGGATACCAGGATGTGTTTACAGTAAGAGATTTGATCTTGAAATACCTGAAGTAGAGATTCAGCCACAGCAAATCAAGGGGGTCTGATTTTGATGAGTGTTGAAGTAGTACTACAGTCAACAGAACTGCTAGGGATGAAAGTTAAGGTTTTGAATTATTTAGAGTATATGTTAATCAAACATGATGAGCCTGTTATTTAGCATGAATTGCTTTGCTGGCAGTGTTCTGTTGTTCTTAACAATATAGGTTTTAGGTTTGTTCAGAAGATGTTTTTTAAATGTCATTAACAAAACAAATTATTTTGAGTTTCCCAACTTGATTACATAGCATCTGAAAAATGAGAAATCAATTCTGAGCTGTGAACTCCATAATCAAACTGAAGTAGTAGATAAGGAACTTAAAAACTGTTTGCAGAGGCTTTAGCTGACTCTGTATTTTCTTTAAAGGTGTGATAGTGGAAATACTGGATTTTTATTTATATTGAGGATGTTACTGCTTAAATTTAAAAGCTGTAAAAGCTAATTGATTGTTTTATTAATGGAACCAGTCAGTAAAGTGTACAGTTCTGCTCAGGCACTTGAGCAGTACTTCAGGAAACAGCTGAAGAGATTTTAGGTGACTGGAAGATCATGGGGAGGTTCCAAATCTGCAGAGCTCTGAAGTTTGGAATGATGTAGGATTAGGCCACCCTTTTTACACAGAGCTCTGTGCTGGAGTGCAGACCTTTGAGCTGAGAGGAAAAGCTCACCAATAATTTAGTTTTGAATGGTAGGGTTGGTGTTGAACAGGTAATGTCTTCAGGTCACTGGGAAGTGTCTCAGGGTGGGGCAGTATTGCTACCATGGCTGTCAGCAGTTCTTTAAAGGTTAAAATGGCAGTAGATCTTTGTGTCTCTGGTCTTGGAGGAATGACTAAATAATAATACTGTCTTATTGATAAGCAGAGGAGGAAGCCCCCCACAAACTCAGTGCTGGCAGTTTAAAAAAAATTCCTTTGCTCAGGAAGCAAACACGAACTGGTGACGCCATATCATACTATTTTTTTTTTTTCCACTCTTACTTTTACTTCACAAAGAAACAGAAAGACTTTGTAATAAAATAAAAATGTCCCATGGTGTCTTCTAAAATATATAGAGTAGATTTTTCCTTTTGCATCAAGAGTAGATGGCCAGAATTATCTTGCCTTGTTTCTTGGCTTACAAGTTACCTTGCCCCCCACAATTACCGTTCCTTTTGTGTTAACACAAAACCAGTTTTAGTTGAAAGAGGTTTTTAAAGTTGTATGCAGAGGAGATACACCTAAAAAGCAATAACAGTTCCCATTTGAGGTTCAGAATAGATAAGGTTTTTCCCATTGCCTTGCTTCTTTTTGTTGTTATTTTATAAACTACACTGAGGAAACGTAGCACTGAAACTTCTGTAAATTTTTTTTATCCTTTGTGTTCCACCTGCCCCATATTTGATTAATAGAATCAAATCCTTAAACAGGTGCTACAAACACAGGAGGACAATGTGAAGTTATCACTGTAGTGTCAAACCCAGTATATTTCATTCATTCACAAGGTGGTGGGTCACTCTGGTAAGGACAGCTTAGAAGATACTTGACATGTTGATTTTAGCAAGGCTGCTGATGTGACCTCATCTGATTGTTCTCGGGAACAATCTAAGGAAGTGCAGTCTGGATGAAGCTGTGATGGTGAAAGCAGATGGGTCACCGTGTTAGGGAGTGATTGTGAAGATCTCATTGTCACAGGGGGATCAGCAGGGTCTCGTTGGGGTGGGTGTTACCTCTGGGCCCAGTCACTCTTTGCTTCAACAACCTAGATGATGGCTACAGTGTGCTTAATAAATTTATATCTAGGAACTGGGACAAGCTACAGAATGGAATTGAAATTCAGTTTGAGCTTAGAAATTGTAGGTGTGGTCTAATAGGCTTGGCTGGGGAAGTAAGATTGTAAGCTATTTTGTGCTAAGTCAAATTGAAAGGACAAAATGAGAAGTAATGAGATATCAAATCTAACAAAAAATAGCTGGGAAAGGTTAGGGACATCCCAGGGCAAACAAGAGCCCAGGTAAGTTTCACTGCAAAAAATCAGGGCTGACATGAGGTTATATAAATGTGTGAGCAAGATAATCTGAAGGAAAAGTAAGTAATCCTTTTGCTCTGCATCTCCTTCATTGAGATTCATTGAAAGCATATCTGATTGACCACTCTTTTCAAGGAAGATGTGGACAAAATGGAGAAAGTTCAGAGCAGAATAATAAGGACAAGTGGTGCAGAAAATTGCACCCATTAAAAAAATGGGAATGTTTTTTCCAGTCAGCTTAAAGTAATACAAATTTGTAAATATTTAGGTCTGCAGTAGAGCGATGTGGAATAGTTTGTGCCATCCAGTATGATCACCAGAGATGAATAAGTGATAGATTAAATTAATTATTGGAAAACTGAATTTAATATTTGAAAAGACTGTGAGAATGTTTCTGAATGTAGCTTGTTTGAGACATGTAAGTAAAGATTTGGCAGACATATCCCAGGAGCAGCACAGATACAGTTTATCCTCCCTTGGAACAGGAGAGGTAGGTAGGCAATTTCTTGTGGTCCTTTCCAGCTTTTTCTTCTGATTTCACATGAATTTACATTTTACTTAGTTGAATTTCTGAGTATGATACACTAGGATTTAAAATAAGGTGTATATTTGGGGTTCAGCACAACAAATAATGAGTGTAAACAGGGAAGATGTCTTGATTACATCTAGGAAACACTGGAGTGACTGTAACACCTTTGATTGTAGTTTTGAATTGACATGAAGGTACATTATCTTTCGAATTTTGAACCCTAGTAAAAAAGAAAGTGCTACAGCTATTAAATTTCTAATAATTTTGTGCCGTATTTTGGATATAGAGGCTCTTCATGAAGTAGTTACATTGAGATTTCCTTCTGCTTCCAGATTTTAGTTGAAACTCTTAGCGTAATTTGTATTAAGATACAGGTATACCTTTCATCATGTATCAATTATGTAACTAAAGCATAAGTAATGTAATTTACTTAGTACAAGGTCACCTATGGTTAAATTTAAGCCATCAAAAGTATTAAACTATACTCTAATAATTTATCTATATGTGACCAACTAATTGTTGTATCTTGTTGGATGGACTTTAAAAGGGACAAGGTTTTATTCATAAAACTTATCTGGGACCAGCCTGTTTAATAATGAACTCTAGGCTCACAACATAAAATACAGGCAAGCACTTGTGGTGGGCTTAATCAGAGATGTTAAAGCAAATGTAGTGTGAACCACTATTGAAAGCAGCTTTTTATTGTTTATTCCCCTCTCTTTCCTTCTCAGTAGTTTTGCTTTCTCAGAATTAGAGATTGTTCGTAATCTTAATTGTTTTAAATGCATGGCAGAAACAAAGAGTAAATAATAGGTTTTATCCTACAAAAATACAGTTAATGGTGAAAATGTCTCTTTGAATGTTTCTTTGACTTCTGTATTTAGTATAATTTACAGGATGCACAGCTGGAAATCAGGCATGCAAACTTAGAGCTATGTCTTAGCATGAAGTCTTTAATGCCAGCAGCTCTTACAAGGGAAGAACAGTTTTACTGTGCCTGCCTTTCTGGCCTATCAAGAGAAAGTGCTGTGGTAGATTGTAAATGAGACATGCAGGAGCTTTTCCTGTTTTTTGAGTCTGAGGCATCCTGAAAGTATTTCCATTTACTAACCCAAGTTACTAATTTGGGGAATGGCATGGTTTTTACTGTCATTGAAATTCCATCTATTTCCTTGTTAAATTCACAGAGTTTTGTAGTGCAGATTCATTTGTAAATGAAACTTAAAGGTCAATTGTTGACTGAGATTATTTCAGTGTATGTTGTCACAGTCAAATGGAACTGTGCTTAGCAGTATTTTATCTCAGCTCTGCAGTAACAGCTGCTAAGTATGGTTTATGATAATCTGCTGATGTAGGAGGTTTGGGGGATGCAAATACAAAATTTTTAATTCAAATGGCCCTGTTTCTCTTTTACTGGGGGACAGCCCTGCTGCTAGTTTAGAATAGGTTGGGTTTATCAACCCAACAAAAGAAAATAAATACTAAGTCTTTCCATAATACAGTAAATATTTAGGCTTTGTTTTTTTTACCATCCTAAGCCATGTAGTTCAGGTCGTGCTTCCCAGTGTTTTTATTCAAGGGCACGTAACAGGTTGATGTAAATGAGTGGCATGAGTGAAGTTCAGGGGTTTTAAATGCAAATTTAGGGCACTGACTACTGACAGTGATTGTACCTGAACGTAAACTTCCTTTTCTTCATGCCACTTCAGCTGCACGTGGATAATAATTTTGTTGACTGTTATTTTTTTAATTCTCCTTCAACATCCTCTGCCCTCAATTAGGAAGTAAAATGTTAAGCTTAGATTTATGCAGTGAGAGCTGTAACAGTATTGGGGCAAAAGGTCTCTGTGCTGTGTGTTAATGTGGATGTATTCTGGCCAAAGGCAGTTGAACTGGATTCTGTTTTCCTGTTTAGAGGCTGCTTACCCCAAATGTAGGCTTTAAGCAGATTTTTGTAGTTGCCTGTTTTCTTGTTGGCTGCTTCTGAGTGAGTGCAACATGGAAAGTATAGATATGTAGTATTCTTAATTTTCAAAGTGAAATTAGTGCAGAAAAACCTAATAGCATCAAGTAAGGAAGAGAATCTGAATTTTGTTTAATAATATAATTATTTACCTCTCTGGTGTAGGTAGGGAAATGCTGCTTTAGTTCAAAACCTATGGCCTAGTGAAACATGTGCAAACAGTGCATGTAGTCTGATCTCTCTGCAGCTTGATAACTGTGCATATGATAGCAAATCAGTCTTGTGGATAGTGAACTTGTTAGCTGTAGAAATCATATTGTTCTTGTTGGTAGGTGCACAGAATGACTTTAATTGAGAGCTTATCATAGCAGGGTACCATTCTAAAGACTTGTGGACAGAAATGTTGTCTAACTTGAGGCATCTGAGTCCATTAATTTTTATTTTAATTATGTAGATTAGTTTCTAACGATAACTTTGCATGATCTTTTTCTGCATAGCTGCTTATCAGCTGTAGTAATATATAAAGGAATTCAGAGCTGACTGCTGGAAGATTCTTTGAGTATAATATTTTGGGGCTGAAGCAGCTGGAATCCCATAGCTTCAGAACTGTATTTTGTGAATGCTGCACTAGTAAGAATGTTTTTAATTTGTGAATTTCTCTTTAATGGCCAGAACTGTAGTATTTCTGGGTTGTGGGGTTTTTCCTAATAAGAAATTAATTCAGGAATGGTTATTGCAACCCACAAGGGGGAAAAAAAGTGGTATCTGAGGCTGAGAAAGGGCTACTGGTTTTGGCTAGTGCTCAGAATTCTGTGTGAATACTGGAGAGCTGTATATGGGCAAATGGCTTTTATATGTTCTAACACAATGTTCCTACTCGTTACAGTACTCATAAAGGATTCTTATTATTAACCATATTTATTAATATGGTTAATAATATTATTAATAGTTGTATTAACTAATACAACTATTAAAAGCAAAAACTGTATTTCTCATCTACATTCTAAGGCTATCACCCTCAATGTCTTTGTTCTTTTTAGAGCAAAATTCTGTTTATGTGTCTCACCACACTTTCCCACTTGTGCGAAAGTGCCAGGATTGGGGTTTGTATGTTCATTCTTTTATGCTATATAGAGTAAACTATCGGGAGTTTGAAGTCTGTTCATCATTTTGGGAGAGGTTTAATTGTTCTGCCTGTGATGCTGAATGCAGGTAACTGTATGGAGGAATACTGTTGATGAACAGTTAGTAATCTGTTAAAAACAATTCTTAGAAAGGTGTGGAGCTGCTGTGGAACATGAGAGAGTGAAGGAAAAAGCACTGACCCACTCTTCAGTGACATCTATTGTCCTCTGAGTTCAGTCAGTCTTGGTAGGCTTGTACAGCTTTCTAGAAGCTGGCATTGTGTGTGTGTGTGAGGGATACCTCTAACTTCTTGCAGGAATTTTATTATTTATCAATCAGCCTTGTATAGTTTATTAGTAAGAAGAGTTACAGTTGCTTCAGCTAACAAACGATGGGAAGAAGCCAAGAAAAGGAGCATATTCACATATATTCACATATATTCACATATATTCACATATATTCACATATATTCACATATATTCACATATATTCACATATATTCACATATATCGAGAGGATTGCCAGCTAGACTGAGGATAGCACTTGTCTTTTCTGGGTGCTGAGTTCCTGAAGCCACAGGAGGGTGTGCACGTTGATGTTTTCAGATCTCTGTTTCCCTGTGAGTGTGTGTGCAAGGGCTTGGGAAGAACCTAAGTTTTAGTGAATGTTTTGGAGAGCTGATTTGTAGGAAGGAAAACATCTGTTTCTAGGAAAAATAAGGAGTGTAATTGGAAGGAGTGTTTAAATTCAGACTGAAAAATTTATCAAGTCAACAGTGGCAGATTTACTGTCTCCTACATAACAGCAATCATATTGGAATTTAACAGGGCAGTAACAGTACACAGGGCACAAATATATGTCAGTTAACTTGTTTTCTTAGTAATCCTTCTAGTAGAGAAAATTACATGTTTTACTTCAAGAACAAGAAATTGAAATAATTTGACAAAGGTTCTGACACCCATGACACAGAGTTTAATTAAAATTTCATAAATTTGGAGCTCTATGTTTAATATTTAATGTCTATTTACAGTATAGTTTGTACTCTTGAATTGTATAGACTTTAAGGTGTGTACAGAATAGCTCTTTTTTGGCTTGTATGGTTTGATGTTCTAAGGAGGTTGAAGCAACAGTTTAATATCTAACGTACTGTGGATGTTGCTGAATTTATCTTCATTATAAATTCCTCTTGTATTATAGATCCGATACTGTAATGAAGTTTAGTGCCTTTTTGGGAAATTTAGCAAATATGACCATTTTGATATCAGAATAGTACACAAGTATATATCATGATGGTCATGTATAGGTGTTGTAGAAACTTTCAATAATGACTCTTTTGTTTGTTTTTTTTCTTGGCTACCGTTTCTTTTTCAGGTATGTAAAACTTCACTGAGTTTCTCTCCTTTTTTCCCCTGTAGTTGCATGTGATGTTTGTTAACTTTTTTCCCCTCTCCACCTGAACTTAGTTTGGAAGTACTATTAGTAGTTACATGTCTCAGTATATTCACAGTGCTTTGCACAATAGTAAAATTCTAGTAAGTGTGAAGTTGTTTGTGAGTAATAGAATAATCAACATCCAGTAGAAAGTGTGCTGACTAGAGTAACAAACAGATGGTTGTAATGTTCTCTTGGATGTAGGTAATAGTGTATTAGTTCACGTAAATGTAATACTTTAGAATTTAAGAGTAACTTGTTTATATGTAATTTTTCTCTCTTTTTATTACACTGCTTTCCCAGCAAGGACAAGTTTGGAAGGTTTGCAAAGCTTTTCACCTTCCCTTTGCCCGCTTGCCCGCTTTCAGAATCGGTCTCATACTCCATGACTTCTGTCTCTACAGTCCACAACTCGGTCATAGAAATCAATGTGGAAAAGTTTTTAAATGAGTTGTCATTTGAGTTCACTCTGTTGCCTAGAAACGCCTAGCATGTAATTTAGTTTTGCATGAGACGTGAAACTCCTTTGCAAACCCCTCTGAGGAAAATAAAACTAAATGAATATGTGAGAGAAATACAGTTTGAGCGCATATTTTGTCATGTAAGTAATGCTGCTTTTAGTCTGTTACTCCAAATTAAATGGTGTCACATGGCTCACTAGTCAGAGTAGCAGAGAAGTGTCTGACAGCATGCACTGTAGCTGGCAACAGGAGGTGCTTCCTCAGGTGTCTGTCCAGAGAAGCTGTTCTCATCCGTCTACGTAAGTTATCTAAGAGACCTAACACTTAGTTGAGACTTCACATTGAAATTTTAGTGAAACTTTTTGATTGCTGCTTTTAAAGCTCAGCCTATGCTGCTGTAGGAATAAAGAATATGAGTAAAACTTCAGTTCCTAGCTTAAGGAAGTAGGCTATGTTAGGCAAATATTGGTGGTTTGATTGTGGGATGGAAAATTGTCTTACAGTTAACAGCTGGAAAAGAAATTAAATGCAGATTGGTGGTGGGGTGTTTAGTTTGGTTTCAAAAAGGATAGTTTAATCATTTAATGTGCCCAGCACTGTCCTCCACAGATGATGACATGATCGAGTTTTCTAACAGTTTGTTAACTCCAGATGAATACAATACTACCTCAAACCAGGAATAGCATTAAAAGGAAACTTTTTTTTTTCTCCTTCTTTTAGGACTGAGTTTTTTCCCTCACTGCTGTTCTGCACTAACTGCTTTGATACTTCCATGCATCTTTTTCAGTAGAAGAGCATCTCTGTACTGTTTCCCATTGCATATTTCAGCTGTGACAGTCCCTGCACTTTGCCTTTCATTTTATCACCTGCTCACTAAAAGCAAACAAACAAAAAGAGGAATCTTTCTAGTTTGTCGTCAGATTTGCAACTATCACTTAGCTTTGCGTGGATGATTGTGTTTCTACTTCATTTTGTATTGTATTTTTTTATAGGCATGTGGTGACCCCAAAGCCAAACCATCCTATCTTATTGACAAAAACCTGGAATCTGCTGTCAAATTCATAGTCAGGAAGTTTCCAGCAGTAGAGACACGCAACAACAACGTAAGTATCAAATGGCCGTATAACTTTTTTCTCACTACACTTGCAGCACAGTCTGAGAGGTTTACATTTTCTTACAAAGCATCTGATGCTGACAGTTACAGTTGGAATATGGTTGTTGATTCAAATGTCTAACAAGATACTTGAGAAGGAACTATCTTTATGGAGGGAATATTATCCTGTAGTTCTGGTTGGGTTTTGTTAGGATAGGACTCTTTCTGGTTTTCTTTTTGCCTCTGCTCTCTTCTATTCAGTTTCAAAGAATTGTCAATGGGAAGAAATCCTTGGAAAAATCATGCCTTACTTTAGTAGGAGAAATTCCTGGTGACCAGACTGATTGCAGAAGATGAAAGTTGTGTAACTTTATTTGTGATCTGTCCTAACCAGCAGATCAGTAAAAAACACCTGGCTACAAGGTGGGAGGAAGTGCTTGTACTTTACAGTACCCTTGTCTATGGAGTCAGTCTCAGTGGGAATAAAGAATGCTTTAGTACCTCAGGGGAAACATTGGGAAGTACAAAAATATGGAAGTATAATTCTTTCATCCTCATATAATGAGTTCAGTTGCAGAAGTAAATTATGTCTTATCTTTGAATGACACAGAATTGCTGGATTTGACTTTGAAACCTTTTTTAAGGTAATTATTAGGCTAGAGTCAGGCATTCAGGTGATGTACACTTGTTTCCCTGTTTCAGTTTGAAAGACAGGGGCCCTTAAGATGTTTGCTTTACCTGCTTGTATTTCTTTCCAAAGGTGGGAAGTGGAGGTAGGTGTTGGGTTTGCATGTTCCCTGCATGCAAGGGTGTGCCGAAGTGCTTGGGAGGCTTAGGCTTGCTTTAAGCCTTCAGATTTCTGCAGAATGGTAGTGGTGATAGCAATGAGAATAATTAGTTTCTTTTACATTGCCATCTCAAATTTGTATATAATGTCTCCAATTATATTAATGGGGAAAAACCCAAAAACCCCAAAGAAATCAGAAAAAAACTTTACCTCATGAAGGAAACAATTTCATTAACAATGTGCTTTTTCACTTTAAAACTTGTACATGCTTTGTACTCTTTAATATTGCTCATCTTTGTATTGAATTTGATTGCTATAGTAACAAATACAGGAATTCTTTATCAAATTTATGTAGAAAGAGTAAATGCATTAAACCATCTTCGGTAAATGCTTCCATATTCCCTAAGCCTGGGTGGCAGATCAGCTATTAAAAGATAATGTACATAGAATTTACTTACTGCAGTTGCATGTGTGCTTTAAATGTCTTCCAGCTGTTGATTGAGAATTTGGAGCTTAACTAGTGATAGATATTTAAGGATTTGATACTGTGAAGTTTACAGAAAGAAAACTTGCTGTATTTTGACAATCAGTTTCTAAAATAAGACACACTCAATGTTTTGTCATTGCTGTGTGTTTATTTACTATGAGCCAACCAGGCCTGTGCTTATTAAGCAGAGTTGACAAAAACTTACCTTCCTGATGTGTGAGCACACTTTAAAGCAGGATTTTGAGCTCTAGCATCAGGCAGCTGGGGTTTCTGTCCTGTAGTCAGAGCTGTTGGCATTTTGCTTAGTTATTTACAGATGTTTCCCATAGATGTTATAAAGCCCAAAAAAAGAAAAGGGTGATAAGAGATTTAAAAGGGCAAGAAGCTAGTTGGAACAGAGATACATTGATTGAAGAAATATCACAAAGTATTGCTGCAGTGGAAATAGCTAAGAAATCATAATCATGTTTTCTCCTTGCAGTGAAAATTCCAGGACGCCCTTTCAGGGAGGGGTTTTGGATTTTGTGTGTTGGAGTGCAGCAGTTAACGCTGCCTAGCACTGTGTACTATGCTTTTAACATGTCAGTAGGTGGTGATGCTGAACAAGCTGGCATTCAGTTTTAGAGAATAGGTAGTGCAAGCTTTTTTGATTTTTTCTTTTTTTTTACCTATTTTAGCTGCTTTTCCTCAGCTATTGTCATCTACGGTGTTTTGTGTCTTAGAAATGAGCGACACATTTTATTGAAGAGGTTGAACAGTGTTTGCTGTAATCAGATGATCTTGAAAAGTGTGAATTTTCATTGTGTTGAAACAAGTAATTCTGTTATATTTGCTATTGATATCTTTTACATCTTTATCCACGGAAAACAGAGCTCCTGGTTTTGTTCCTCCTTCAAGTGTTTGACATGCTGAGACGTCAGAACAGTGTCTGACAGTTGCTGATTTTCAGTATTGTACTCAGAGTGAAAGTTTGTGGACAATTCTAATACTAAAGTGGCTGATGAATCCTTGCTGACCAGGTTGGAGAATTTAATGGAGTAGCTCATCTTCCAAAGGATTAATTGTAGATAACTCTGCCCCTTATCAGTTCATGACTCTCTCCCCCATTGTTCGAGGGCAGTCCCTGTGATGCCTTACACTTGCCCTTTCTTTTCCATGTGCAAAGATTGATTATTGAATCACATAATCTTAAAATTGTGCAGTTTGAAGACCAGGCTTTTAAACTGAAATAGGCCACCAGGGTAGTATTTGCTGCACACTGTATGAAATAACCTGCAAAGAAAGTAATGTAGATAAACAAAAACTTGAAGGATTCAGAAAGAGAGAAACAAACAAGATAGTCCTATTTGAAAGAAAAGTTACTCCTGTGTTTGGGGGACCTTTACTATTTATAATTACTTAAAATTGACTAAAGCTTTGTTTTGAGAAAACCTTCTAAGCTGCAGATGGCTTGCAAAAATTTTATAGCACCGTTGTTCTTGATCAGGTCTTTGCTCTGGTTATGTATGTATTGACTCAGAGTAGCATTTATCGTTACTGAATTTCCTGGCCCAGCTTCAGAAGGAAAGTTCCCAAGGAAGGGATGCAGTAGCAGCCTGATTTTTCTGATGGCTATTTAGACTTCATCCTCTTGAAGGGATGTACAGGTGAGGCTCTTGTCACAGAGAAATGAAAAGAGAGCATACTGAACTAAAAAAACATGTTCTGGGACCTAAAAGTTGCTCTGTTCTCAGTCAATGCTAATACTTAATGCCTTTTAAAGCCAGAATCAAGTACTTCACAATGGGGAACTGGAGATGCAGAGAGAAAGGACAGATTTTTTTTTTCTTTTTAAATTGTGAGTAGGATTTGATAAATCTGCTGCCTGCACCGGTAAAGCTCAAAGTCTCTGTGTGATGCAGTTGTAGTCCCCCTTCTGCTTTCCCAAACACCACATTTGACAAGTAGTGAGAATATCTGCCTTCTTTCTTGGACATATGTTTTTACTGGTTTGTTCCTCAGAAGTTTCCTTGCAGAAAAACGTACATTTTTGCGTGTCTCTTGGAAAAATTGAGGTTCAATAATCGCTTACTACAAAGCAGACCAGTGAAGCATCACTTCGAAGTTTGAGTGTGTGGTTAGTGAGGGCAAGATCTATTTTCTAGGTAATGCTAGTCTTCATCATCTAATAGCTATGTTCTCAGTATTCATATCAGTTCAATTTGTGGTTTGTATTGACTAATTTTCTGCTGTTTTGTGTCTGTGGGGACTGGAAATAAGGTCATTTGGGAGCAGAGGACAAGCAGTGTGAGCATTCCTGGCCTACCAGGGTTAAGATCTAGAATTTTGAATTACTTCACTTTATTTCTCGAATTTTTGCCTTTTCCCTTTTAGACCCCAGTGTGTGTTTGGTTTGCCTCCAGTGTCTTTCACAGTTTCACTTTATAACAAACTGGCCACATAGCAAATTAGATGGATGTGGGAGAGGTGGTGTGGGCACAGAGTGTCTGAACCTCCTTGATGGAAGCTTAGTAGAAGTCATTAATACATTATTTTATTAAATGCTTTCTTCTATTAAAAAAAACCTAAACCCCACACATTATAACCAGTCTTGATTTTTAATTTGTGATAGGTGTTTCCAGTAATTAGTCTTTTTCAAAACACTTAATACAAATAATAACCTGATTTTCAAAGATTTTTTTTTGGCCCCTGCAAGTGACACAGTACATCAAAGAAAATGTCATTTGTTTGCTTGTTTCTAATGAAGCATTTAGTACTGTAATTTTCATAGCACTAGTGAAGCTAATTTAGAAATTTTCATCTCTGGAAAAATAACTTTGGGGTTTCGGCTCTGCTGCCTCATGTATTGGTAATCCCTTTTCACTAGTTATTTTTGAGGAAATCATATGGTCATTAAAGCTATCACAGCTGTTTTCTCAAGTCCAACTTAAACTATCCCCATATTCAATAAATGTTAATATTTTTCTCCACCTTTTTGGGGTATTAGAGCTCTTGCATGAGAGACTTGGCTTTTCAGATAACTTCCAGCTTGCTTAAGCAAAAAAGCTCCAACTCCCCAAATTCCACCGTGAAACTTAACTGGCCTTTTCCTTGAAGATTAAAACCTTTCCCAGCTAAGGGGCTGCCATGCACAGCTGCTTTTTCAGCTCTGTTCTTGCTCAGGGAGCTGACAGTGGTAAAGGACTGCAAGAGATTAAATTTTCCAGAAGTCACTGAGGATGTTCCCTCTCCATGAGTGAAGTCAGATGATGAGCAATTATTCTCTGTTCAGCTTTGTATGAACAGTTGTCTTATGCTTGAGAATAGAATGTACTGATAGTTTATTTCACAAGGAAATGCAAAATATCTACAAATAATAAAATTTTATCTACATTTTTATTTAAAAGTCATTCAAAATTGAAATTGCTCAACTGATGCCTTGCTCTGACATATCCTATATAATAGAATGCAGTATATAAAGTTTTTCAGTCTAACAGTCATTTGTGAGTGGCCATTTTTTTCATAGCAGTTCTAAGAGGTCATGTGAAATCCTGAAATCTCTTCAAAATGTTTCACCAGAGTTATCATAATGTAACATATTTCTTCAAAATAGCAAGTGCTGTCAGCTGCAGAGTTTATTTTCTTGGTTTGACCTTTGACTGGGCCTGAATTTCAGATAGAATAGTATCCAAATACTGTAATGTTTTTATCATTATTTGTAATAAATCCTTATAAATCATATAAGTCCATACAAGTCACTTGCCAAAGTGAATCAATCTTGCTTGCTTGTTGCTTCAGTGTGTGCAATACCTGCAGAGGCGTGAATGTGTGTAACACTTCACCCTCTTCATCCAGTAAAAATCTTTGCTTTAATGATTGACGATTTAAGAGCTTGGCCCTTAAAAACCAAGAAAACAAACAAAAAAAAACCTGCCACTGAGCTGGCATTCAAAAAATTGTATGAATTGTAAAAATATTGCAAAAATTGTGAATGAAGGTGAGAGAATGGGGAGACTGTTTCTTACAGCTGTGAGGTAGATCAGTTTTTAAAGAGACGCCTCCCTGCTCCAGCTCTTTGCCATTATTAATTCCCTGGGGTTGGAAGCAGTTGTGGAGCTACACAGGTGGCAATTTCCTTTTCAGAACAGTTTACTTAGTGCTAGAAACTGGAAAACAAACTAAAACAGATCTTGTGGTAGACATACTTTAGTTAGTAAACATGTTAAATAGTCTATTTTATCTTTTTATATGCAGCACAGTACTTCAGAAACTGCTTTTAATTGGAAATAAGAAAACCAAGGACACATCCATCATTCTAGAGTTAATTTACAGAATTTAAAACTAATTTTTTTTCATTTTATTAGATGATTCTATCTTTCCCGGTTGTTCTCTTATGGATTTTGTAGACACAGAACTTTGTTCAAATTAATTGAGATTTTCAAATGTTTGTCTATAGATTCTCTAAGTGACAAGCATAGTGAGTATAACAAATGACAGTAAGAATACAGGCAGTCATAATTTACTTCTCTCTCCAGAAATTTAACAGTCAGAATTTATAATACTGCTTTTTGGGGCTTATATTCCAGCTGGTAAGATTGAGCTGATGGTATTTTTGCTGAGGATATGCTAATAACTATGGTGTTGGATTTTAGACAATAAATACAATTGTTTAATGATCCCACTTGCAGGAAAAATATCACACTGATATAAGAAGCAGGAAATTTGCCTTCCTACTGTCTATTTCCAGATCATGAAATAAGACATTTATTGAAATACTGCTGCTACCAGTCAAACAAACATGATCAACTGCAGGACTAGGGACACTCTTTGTTTTTACACACATAAGACTCTCTGAACAATCTCTTGGTATTTATTCACATGATTAATATGGCAGGGTTGCATCACTTCTCCCTTGTCTGAGCCATTGTGTTCATATAAGCTTTAAATTAGGCTGTCTTGCACATTCTGATTTTTATTTTTATTTTTTTGCTTCTTTTAGTGTACTTTCTCTGTTTGCATAATGGACTGTGTAAAGATCTTTGGGATTTAATATATAGAAAGAAAGGCACAAGTTAAAGATCATATCTTTCTCCTGTAGGTAATAGATTCACAAAGTGTTCCTTCACTCTTTCTTATTTATAAATAATATTTAGACATGATCAGAGATGTGGTATTTTGCTAATAGACAAAAAAAACATATCAGATTAATTATATAAGAATTTTCTTGATCTTGCCATATTATGCTGAAATTTCTACAGGTTTTTGTAGGTCTTAATCTTCACCTCATTTAACAAAGATACTCTTGGTATAATTTGTATTTCAAATTCTCTAAGAATAAATAAAGAATAAGACTAAATAAATCACTTAGAGCTAACCAGTCTACAAGGCATAGTCAGCTATAGTAAAAAGAATTTTTTGATGTTTAAAGAGTTATTTCTTCAATATATCCTTTTTTAGGATATACCTACTTTTGTTGGTTATTGGAAACTTTCAGGCTAAGGGAAAAAAGCCTCAATACAAATCAATGTAGCAGCAGCAACTTCTAAACAGATGTTAAGAAATTAGTAATGGAAAGTTTTAACGCTGTGGTTGTGCAAAGAGCTACACCCACATTCTTGAATGATAAAGAAAGCAAATAAACATTCAAGACACTGCATACTTGTAAGCTGTTCTAAACATCACTGATCAGGCTGTGCTCTTTAAATTGATCTATTTTGCCCCATACTGACATAACAGTGAATTTATATACTGTTTTATTTTGGTAATACTATTTTGAATAAAAGTTTACTGACCCCTTCAACACTCAGTGCTCAAAGAATGATCATCCTATCTCTTTAGGAGAATATTAGCATCATTTAAATGTAAACATTTCTGGGAATATAGGTAACAAGGTAAGAATGCACAGCACTGATTCCATAATCCTTAGCTGAATGTGGCAAATACCTTCCTGTACTCTGTACAGCTTCACAGAATTTCTTATCTAAAATGTATTATTTCCTTTGGGATCATAGTTCCCAGCACCATCTCCCTTTTGCCATATCTCCCTATTCCACGTATTGTGGCTTGAAATGCAATGTCCTGCAGGAGTGGACATTCAGTTGCTATATGTGATACCAAAAATAAGCATAGTGTACAGCAACCTATAATCTTGAGTCTTCTTTAGCATTGCACCTTGCTTACTATGAGTTAGGACTCCAGTGGAAAAAAAAGTTGTTAAGGGGGTGTGCAGTGCTAGTGGTTTTGTTTTCTCTCTGCACTAAAAATAATCTTACTTGTGGATCACACCCTGTTGTCTCTTCCTGAAAATTCTTGAGGGGACTTTTCAGATTCATCTGGTTCACACTTGCATTAGCTGCACAGAAAAAAACCTCCTATTTCTGCTTAGTCTTCTACAAACTGGCAAGAAATGCTTGATGTGCTAAGGCCGGGGTGCAAAATAAAAATCACACATCTTAACTGAGTTTTCATTGTGTAAGAACTGTTGAGTGATGAAGCAATCTTGGAAGTACAAAGCAGAATTTCCTCTGGAGGGGTTCCAAGGGTAGGCACAAGCTGGTCTGAAGGTGTGCTGGAGCTGCACAGACAAACTGGAGCTCTGGAGTTGTTTTATGAATTTAGAGGAATTTTGATGCTTTACATAAAAGTGAGAATGCAGAGCACAGCTTTATAAAAGAGAGTGAGCTGAAGAAGCATACTCAGTTCTAACCTCTCACGAAAATCTAATGCATTTGAAGCAACTTCTTAATCTGTTTTATAATTGATTGTTCTTGTTGAGAAAAAGATACAATTTAACTTGATCATCTTTCATTTAAAATCTCGCATATTTTTGGAGGGCACTTTTTCCTATTGTGACTGCTTTAACTCATTTCAATTCCTGTATCAGGAAGGAGATGTAATTTGTCGCTGGATATTGCCAGTTAAATATTTGGGGCACATTGAGACTGTCATACATAGATAAACAGAGTGGCTGTTCACTAACAGCTTTTTTTTTTTTCTGCTGTTAACTGTCTAAGTAATCAATATGGTTCCTTTTGAAAGTCTTGAAAAATAAATGGTATTTCATTGTCTATTTAAAATATATATAAAAAATAAATCCATGTGAGTTATTTTACCTTCGTATTCACGTTTGCCTCTTCCATTTTATCCACAAGTGTCTAATGCTAGTGTTTTGCTTCTTTTATGTTTCTTTATTTTGTTGCTTTTGTTTGAATGTATTATTGTGTTTATATGGAACTGGTCAAAGAACCGTTACTGTATTTTATGTTTGTATCTACATTTTATTTTGCATGCTTAACGTGGCTTTGCCTGGATATTCTTTTTGGTAAGTTCAGAATTTAAAAGCATAATGTTTTTCTGTAGTAAAGTTCGTAACCTGCCACCTTATTTTCTTCCACCTCAAGTAACATAATTATTTTGGTTTTGGCATACTGATTTGTGCTCATGTACTGTTCTGCTTTTGCAAATTATACATATGGTAACGCAACACTTTTCCTAACTACCATTTTCATCTCTAGCTGAGCTAAACGATATGACTCTGGTACTAATGTGTACTAATGTAACTTTTATCTTCAAAATGTAGTTGGCAGCTGTTAAAATGATCAGTGCTGAGAACTCTGTGTGTATCTGACACACGCAGAACCTCAGCCTTAGAAAACCATGTTACAGCTTCTTTGCATAGCCTGGTGGTTACTCTGCGCTTCACAGGTATTATTTTCACCAGTCTTCTCAAGATCTTCTAAGAACAGTGTGCATGTTTGTTTCTCTTTTAGCAACAGCTTGCTCAGCTCCAGAAAGAAAAATCAGAGATTTTGAAGAACCTGGCATTATACTACTTCACGTTCGTTGATGTTATGGAATTTAAGGTAAGGTGTTACAAATGTGTAAGTTGTTCTGTCACGTTAGGTTTCTGTCATTTTATTCATGAAATAACACTAGGTAATGAAGTAGCTAAACTTGAAGCTCTGTTCTTCAAATTAAAAAAAAATGAAGCTCAATCACTAATCGTAGTAATGTGATTTAATTATATATTTTTAAACTCAACTTATTCCTTTGTTTTTCAAGGACCATGTCTGTGAGCTGCTAAACACTATTGATGTTTGCCAAGTCTTCTTTGATATTGTAAGTTTCTAGGTTTAAACTTTCAAAAATGTTTCTGTTCAAGAGTCAAGTCAATAGTTTAAGAGTCTTGTGGGGAGAAGGGCTTGCTTTTGTTATTCCAGGAAACATCACATCTCGTGTTGTAAATGCAAGAGAAATGAAAACAATGTGGAGTTCATATTTTTCTTTTATAATAGAGAGATAGACATTTCTTAGTAGGGGACAGTAGTAACAGTAGTGTTACCAGACATAAAAGTTTTTCAGTAAATTTTGATTTATTGCATCTGCAAGTTAATTCCAAGTCCTCTCTATGCCTTGTGAGACTCAGAAGATAAGACTGTTACTGGTGTCAACCTAAGCTACGTGAGGAGGTCACTTTTGGGATTGACTAAAGCAACTACAAAAGTATCTAAAAGTCTTAAATACAAGACAAAACCACCCCCCCCAAAAAAAAAAACAAACAAAAAAATAAAAGGAAAAAAAACCCCAACAAACAAACATAGAGAAAAAGCCCCCAAAAGAAAACCTCCAACATCTTTTCCTGTTGGTTTTAAAACACAGTTCATGGACACAGCACTGCTGACTGCTTAGGAAACAAGAAGAGTTTTCCTATCTGACAGGTGATCTGTGACACTTAAGACTGGAAGGGTTTATTTGGATGATTTGCTTTCATAAATGCAAACAGTTCTGGGAATCTGAATGAATAAATTGAGGTTATGCAGAGTTACATGCTACCAGAACAAGAACTTTGTTCAAAAGACAGCCCAATGTATTTAGAGATGCTGAAAATTGGTGGAAATGTGAGGAAAAATGTTCTATGCTTGTTTCTAAAAATTTTTAAATGATAATTTACTGGTTTTCATTTTTAGACTGTAAACTTTGATTTAACAAAGAACTACCTAGACTTAATTATAACCTACACAACTCTAATGATTCTGCTGTCCCGGATTGAGGAGAGGAAGGCTATCATTGGATTGTATAACTATGCCCATGAAATGACACATGGAGCAAGGTAAAACATTTATTGTGTAAAAGATGTGTATAACGTTAATGATAGTAACAGCTACACCTCAGTGAATTGTTTGTTGTTGCTTTTAGTGACAGAGAATATCCACGCCTTGGCCAGATGATTGTGGATTATGAAAATCCTTTAAAGAAAATGATGGAGGAATTTGTACCTCACAGTAAAGTATGTAACTACTTTTCACAGGCATGCAGTTAACTTGATTAGGAGAAACAGAGATAAAAAGTAAATATGCAAGAGTTTGTTTTGTTGAAGGCCGTTTGGTATAGATTTTACGTGAGATTTCTGCTTACTTTGAATGTCTAAGGCTGGGGATTGATACCCTATTAAAAAGGACAACCTGCAGAAATACAGGACTGAAAAGACCCATTAGTAAGGTGCATTCTATTCACTAAGGATTAGAAATTAATTACAAATCACTTGTGGATCATCTGAGGATAGCTATTTCTGTGTTTTGTGTAGGCTTGTAGCTTGAAATCAAAGAGATTCACTGTGTTTCTGTGAAGCTGGTTGTTTTGCTGGATTGCCATCCTAGATGAATGTGCTTTTGTAACCTGAGGGGTTCTGCTTTGGCCTGAAGCTGGGATTCCTGGAGATCACCAGTGCCTCTTTGGCAGTAGCTCCTGTACTCAAAAGCTGACACTCTGCTGAGTTGCCTTCACTGAGTTAAAGGAGCTCAATTCCTTTAGTCCTTTCTCTATAAATATTTCAAGTTTCTCTTCTTATACAATTGGTTGTGTTGCAGTTCCATGATGTTTTATCTAGACTGTATTTTCATGTAAGAATATCTTGGAAACATTACAGAAGCCTCACCAAAGTCAAAATATATCCTATTTTATCACTTCCCATTTGTTCACTAGATTTGCTATTCTGTCAAAGGAAACTAGATTTCTCTGATCAGGACTGACCAACTAATAAAAAGACATTACTTTCTAGGTGCTGGCAAATTAATTGCCTAACAATTACAACTTAGATTGGAATCTTTGGCGGTAGCTTAAGTTAAATTCTAAGTTATTACCTAAAGATTTTAAGGTTCAGGTTTTTCTTTACCTATTTTGAACTTTAGGTACTGGTTGTGATTTCCTTCTCTAGTTTTCTTGAGATTTTTCTTGATTTCCTTAAACTTTTCAGTATTGTCACTAGAAGTTCAGAGTTTTCCAGCTGCTTTCCTAAGTGCTCTGAAGTGAAATAGTTTCCAATACTTCTAACTTCTCTGTAATCTTATTGTTGTTACACTTTCCACGATTCCTGTCTTGTTAAGACTTGCTTAGCTAAGGATTTCATTTACATATAATCTTTTCTGATGAACGTTTTATCAAAGATGCTTTAATCTCAGTATTTGTTTATGCTCTTGTATTTAATAGTGTTTTCGTCCTTTCCATTGAAATATTTCTAAAGATGCCTTTCAGTCTGATTTTTGCTCCTGTGCTTGTTCTGTACTAGAAGTGTAAATTGGGGTCAGGGATCTTTTCAGGTGCATGTTCTTGGGTTGTGCTTTTGTGGAACTGGACACTTAAGCTGTCATTCTGTAATCCCACTGCTTTGCAGCAAACTGGACAGTTATTTAGTCCTTTACATTAGCTTCAGCAGATGACTTATTTTTTTTTTTTATGTCCTTTAATTCTGAACTCAGGATTTTGTAACTCTAACTAAAAATAATAGAAATCAAACTCTTGCATCTTTGCATCCTTCCTCTAGCCTGGAGTAGTGTTTTTATGTTAAACAAATTAGATGCAATGGGATTTAACATTATGTTTAATTTCAAAACTAGTTGACTAAAACGTTTTGATGACTGTTAGTAATAATGCTGAGGAAACAGCTCTGCTGATGAAATAGTAGTAGCCATTCAAACTAATCATTAGCCTGCTTTCTAGTCCCTTTCAGATGCTCTGATTTCACTCCAGATGGTCTATCCTCGACGAAATCTCTCAGCTGACCAGTGGAGGAACGCACAACTACTGAGCCTCATCAGTGCCCCCAGCACGATGCTTAATCCTGCACAGTCTGACACAGTATGGGCCTTTTATTTTACATTCTCGGATGGAGTTAAGTAAGGTTTTCTGGGAAATAGCTGTCTGTTGCATTATTTCTATGTGACTTTTAATCAGAGAAGTATATATGCTGATTACTTAATGAGAGAAAACTTTCCCCTGAACTAAAGTCTGTGTTACATTAACTTATGCCTTCAGTTTCAGTAATTTGTTGACCAGAAGATGAAGGGGAAGCAATGTTAACTTCTGCAGTCTTAGAGGGCAGGAGTCCTGTGTACCCTCTCAGGTGTTTGCAAGCCAGGAGACTGGAAATCAGAACTGGTTCTTCCTTTAAAATTTGTGTTTGCACTTGCTGCCTCAGTTGTGATATGAATGGTTGCTGTCAAGTTGTGATTGATATGCATCAAAAGCTTTTGATTCTTAAATATTGTTAAATACAATATTTATTGAAAATAAGTGTATGTCAAATTTTGTTCAAAGTGTTGGAGGGTGTGGAAGCTCACTTAATATTCTAACCCTCAGTTTCTGAAGTGCTGAAACACTGAATCACTCTTAGTGGTCAGTGGCCTGCTGTGATTCATCAGCATTTAAGGCTTTGTCCCTTTTTGCTAAGAAGTACTTAAAGCTACTGTGTTACAAATTACTTTTTTTTTTAACAGATGCCATGTGAATACCTATCTCTGGATGCAATGGAAAAATGGATCATTTGTGAGTAAAATATTTTGAAATGGCTCATGTTTGTAGTAAAAAAATTGGTTAACATTTAAAAGACTACTTGCTTTCTGTACTGTAGAGTAGCTGCTGCATTCAAATAAGATTCTGGAGAACTTGATTAAATTTCATTTGTACTAACATGCAGTGAAGCTAGAATTCAGCATGTGCTGTTGGAATAGAGTATGTCATCAGTTTGTTCCAGACTTTGACTGGAAGTGAGGGCCTCAGTAATTCTGATTAAAATAGTCAAGTAGTATCAGACTAAAGTAACTAATTTCACAAAAATATTGCTAAATTAGCTCTATTAGAAGTGGGGAGGCATTTTTTATATATTAGAAAATGTTATCCAGTAAAGAGTTTATAAATGATCTATGCAAACTATTGAAGAGTAAATATATAATCATCTCTTCTCTTACTGTCTTTGTGCATCTGATTTATTACACACATCAATGTGAACTTTTGAAGTTGGATTTATTTTGTGCCATGGAATCCTAAATAGTGATGCTACAGCTTTGAATCTTTGGAAACTTGCACTTCAAAGCAGCTCTTGCTTGGCTTTGTTTCGAGACGAAGTGTTCCATATTCACAAAGCTGCAGAAGATTTGTTTGTAAACATAAGAGGGTGAGTGTTTGTTCTCCTTTCAGAATCTCTGCTAAAAACACCATATTTCTTGAAGAACTGTTTCAAACAGATAACTTCTGCTTCACATAAATTCTGCTTAGGTACACAAACATTTTTGCTTGGTATCTTGACTGTTTCTTTAACGTGTAAGTTTTAGTGGCCTGATTTCATAACCACCACACCTTTTTTTATCTCGGTTCTGAAAGCCTTGTGAATCAGTCTCTGTACTCGCAAGTCTCTAAGATAATGTTCTCACCCACAAATCATGATTTACTGAAGGGAAATGACGTTGTGAATGTGGAGTTTGCTTGGAAAATTGCATCTTGCTGCCACTGTTTCTGCACTACATTATATGAAAACTCAGAAACAAAGTTGAGACCTCTACCAGCAGACATCAGGAGCAATTCAGTAGAAAGTCGTTTTGGTTTGGGTATCTTGCTTTGGCATTTAGCTCTGCTCAGGAGCTGGTGTGCATTTTCTGCTGTATCCTGCTTGCCATAACATTGTAGCTCCTCTCAAATCCCACTCAGCTCTTTCTAGGATGTGCTACTGATTCTTACACCATATCTGATTGGTTTTTACTTGCAGCTACAACAAGCGTATCAACGACATCAGGGAGTGCAAAGAGGCTGCTGTTTCACATGCGTAAGTGTCTTGAAGTTGTTCTGACAGATTTTAGGATTGGTCTTCTTAAAACAAAATTATAAAGATTGTACAAACAGAATTTGTCAAATGCTGAATTAGCCATGCATTTTCAAATGATATCATTTACTGATTGTTGAAATCTGACTTTGCTTAATGTCCTTACTGCGATTTAACTTCCCAAGTTTTAGATTATTTTTTCAAGTTATCAGGATGGAAGCATTTAGTTTATTCATTAGTTACATTTTGTCTGACTACAAAATGCAAACGTAGATTAAATAGAAATGTTTTAATGCAGTCAAATGCACATCACAGAGAGGGGGCAGAGAACTTGGGGTTTAGATTTATTGATGCTTCAAGAATATATGGTGTTGGTGATGAGAATGCCAATTTTTTGAACCACATCCATCAAAATTCTGAGCTTTTGAAGCTAGTCTAATATAACCTATCTATGCTTGGTCTTAAATGCTTTGGAAAATCAAGTGTTCTGTGGCTATAGTGGGTAATGTATGTTCTTGTGATGCAGGGGTTCAATGCACAGAGAGAGACGCAAGTTTTTACGTTCTGCACTCAAAGAACTTGCCACTGTCTTGTCTGATCAGCCAGGCCTGTTGGGTCCCAAGGTAATGACAGCTTTTGTGTTTTGCATTTGTGTAAAAACCAGTCTGTTTCTCAATGATAAATCCAATATTTATTTTCTTTGGGGGAGGGAAAAACTCCTTGCTTCACTCAGAAAACCTACTTCTTTTTTTTAATTACTGGGTTTTAGAGGCTAGCTGCCTGTTAAGTGCACAGACTATTCAGCTGTTGTGTATATAGATAAACTTGTGAGCAATTTTTGTTTTCCAGGCACTTTTTGTATTTATGGCATTATCCTTTGCTCGTGATGAAATTATTTGGCTTCTTCGTCATGCAGATAATATGCCAAAGAAGAGTGCAGATGATTTCATAGATAAGTATGTTCATTTTTAATGCAATACCTTCAATACTAGAATTTCACAGACACACTAAAGTTGAAGGCAATGAAATCTTAGAAAGGTTGGCTATATGGAGCAGCTGGGAATGTTCAGAAAATCTTTACTTGGGAATATTAAGTGCCCCATCAAAACAGAAAACTAGAAATACTGTCCTAGAAATTGGAGCACATTGGTACAAATTCATTTATAAAATATTTTTTTATATAAGGTTTGTTTTTTAACTTTGAATAGGCGAAAATAAAGCTTCTTCATGTGTTTTCACTGATTTTGTATTAATCAAATCAATGGAGGCAAGAAAACTTGCAAAAAGCTTAATTTGTTGATTTGTAGAATGTCTCTTGTAGCAAAACAGTCTTTTAAATCAGCTAAGCTTTATTTATGTAATACAGCATTAGTGTCACCATAAACACATGGTAAAAATGAGAAATATTACTACAAGATCTTACAAGTGTGGATAGATCTCAAGATTATTGGACACAAGGCTGAACTGAAAGACTACAGGATTTTAAACAAGTAACAATCACCATTGTTGAAAAGGCCATTTATAGAGCTGGAGTGGGAAAATCTTGGATTCTTTCCACTGGAATTAGGTGCTAAGGAGCCTCTCTGAAACAACCTGTGCAAGTATTTAACCATCTTCATGGCTTGGGAAAAAAACCCAGAAAAGCAGTTATTAAACTTGTATTTTTCAGATTTAACCTGAAAAATTTTGAGAAAAACACTCTTTCCAATGGAGCTCTACAGAAGGGTTTCTTAGTCAGAAAAACAACTGAATGCTATACAAACCTTTGAGGATTACTCTGGTGGTATCCTGTTAATTTATGTCCATTGGGTGCCTTTTACCTTGCAGAGAAAATTACTATATGAGCTTCTTTTACAACATTAACAAATGTTTTCATACAGAAATTAGCTACAGATAAGTGTTTTAAGAGCAAGGTATGGGAGGCAATCCCCTTGAGAAGCATCTCACTGATGGGAATTTTATTAATATTTTGAGTGATATTTGTAAGCTTTTCCTTGTCTTTTTGTCTAGGCACATAGCTGAGCTAATATTCTACATGGAGGAGCTCAGGGCACACGTGAGGAAATATGGGCCAGTGATGCAGAGATACTATGTCCAGTATCTCTCTGGCTTTGATGCTGTGGTCTTAAATGAGCTCGTGCAGGTATGGCAACATCATGGTTCTGGGTTCTCAAATGCAAATTTAAATGGGCTTTTTGTTCAAACTGACCTCATAAAATGCATGCCAGTTTGTGGATTTTGATAAGCTTTATGGAATAAAACAAATTAATTTACTGTTTAATTTAGAGTTGTACTTATCTGTATAGAATCACAGACTATCCGAAGTTGGAAGGGACCTACAAGACTCAAAGTCACTCCTGCACAGACATCCCAACAATCCCACCCTGTGCCTGAGAGCAAACACTCCTGGAGCTCTGGCAGCCTTGGGGCTGTGACCCAAGCCCTGGGGATCTTGCTCAGTGCCCAGCCACTCTCTGAGGGAGGAACCTTTTCCTAATTCCCAACCTAAACCTCCCCTGACACAGCTTCCTACCATTATGAGTGGCATGAATTTAAATCCTTCAGTGTTCATATGGGAGTATTATGAAGCACTGTTATGTTTAGAGACAGTGAAACAGGTGCTGTCACTGAAGGAGGGTAGAAACCTTTTCTTCCTGAAGTGCTTGGGTTTTATTCCCTAGTGACCCCACTAGATGGAGCCCAAACTGAAACAAGGGATAAAAATGGGTTTGAATTTTAGTTGTCACTAATTCATAACAGCTATCGAGCAGCAGATTAGACAAGTGACTGAGTGGTAATTTGGATTTTTTCAGCCTTTAGGTTTCAATGTCAGTTACTGCTGGAATTATGAGAAACTTCTGCATTGCATTACTTAACAGAGGTGTGCTCCTATTAATGGCTAAATCTAAAAAGATTCATGTTGCATTTCATAAAATTTGAATGTTTAGTAAAATAAATTTGAATTCTTTAATAAAAAAAAATTGAGAGAGGGACTTTTTTGGAGGTGAAGTGATGGTGATGTGGGCTCCATTATATCCTGCCGTAGCCACATTTTCTTTGCAGACAGAACAAAAAATGTAGTATAGCTACATTTACTGACAGATTTTCCTATTTTGAGCTGATATTGGTTTGGAAGCAATCTTTTCTAGGTATTTGTCATCCACCAATGAATCAGAAAGTGAAAGCTATTAAGTAACACTATTTGAAATATTCTGTCAATTAAGTTACCTCTTGTAGATTTTTGAACATTTCAGAGTATAGCTGATAGATGGGGCATGGATATTGACATTGTTTCATAAACCAAGTTTACAGTAGTAATAATAATAATAGCAACAATGTTTTTTTTAGAATCTTTCAGTGTGCCCAGAGGATGAATCAATCATCATGTCCTCTTTTGTAAACACAATGACTTCACTAAGTGTGAAACAAGGTAAGTTTAAATAATCCTGGAAAATTGGTAACAGACTGGCAGATTCCTCTGAAAAGTTTCATCACTTTGTTTCATGTAATCAGTAGAAGGAGAGAAACTGGATTTGTTCCATTGTTTCCCTTTCATTTTTGTATCTGTGTCTTGTGGTGTGTCCCTTTTCCAAAGGATGCTATTGGGTAGTAATCCTACCTTTTAATACAAAAAACATACGACACATATTTTCATTTAAATATTTTAATTCCTTTGACTGAAACTGTACTGGATCAAAATTCTTGGGTAAAAACATGAGGTTCAATACCCAAATAATTCTTTACTTCTTTGGAGTTTTTAGATGGTCTGATGTAGTATATTTGAATTTGTTATTGTTTTCTAAGGGTTTTCTGTTCTATATTTTTCCTTGGTGCAGTTGAAGATGGAGAGGTATTTGACTTCAGAGGAATGAGATTAGATTGGTTTAGATTGCAGGTAAGAATTGGTAAATACATATGGTGTTTCATGAATTTAAAACAAACTGTTTCATAGATTACTCCTGTTCTAGATTACTCTCACACTGCAAGTTAGTGACAGGCTATCTAAAAATAATCTACTCTTAAAATCAAACAAACACTTTAACAGAAAATCTGCTATGTTTTGATGTAACTTTGGGTACTTTTTGCAAATCATCCCTTGGGGTGTTTATAGCACTTCAGAAATAGAAGGTGTTGAGGCTGAGCTGTTTGGTGGGTGTGCAGAGTGTGATTCAGCGTGCCTGCACTGCTAAGGGAGAGCTTACAAGTTTGTGTTTTGCCAGTTTGTTCTGCAGTTAATCTGTGAATTAGTGCCATATTTAGTGGTTGTTTAGAGACTTCACTGAAAGCCAGTTGGCTTTTTTGAAGCTGTAGTGGAAAGAGAAGAATCCCTGCATGCTCTTTAAATACACAGGTGTGCACAGTGCAAACAGTATTTAACATTGATATTGAGCAATAGCAGTGGAATTGGCACAAAAGCAGCTTGTGCTTTCCATATAAATTGTAAATTGTGAATTTACATGTAAATTGTAAATAAATACAAATAAATTGTATTGTCTTTCCAGGCCTACACCAGCGTTTCTAAAGCTTCTCTTGGTCTCGCGGACCATAGAGAACTAGGAAAAATGATGAACACTATCATTTTCCACACAAAAATGGTGGATTCTTTGGTGGAGATGTTGGTTGAGACCTCAGATCTTTCTACCTTTTGGTATGCTACTAACCTGGCTGTACATGTTTTTTATTATTTATAATAAAAATGTTTGTCCTTGCAAGTGTAATTTTAAATATCACACTTTGTAGGAAGATAGGCCAGTGGAAAAATCGATTGGAATTTCTGGTTTCTAGCAGAATTAGTTTGAAAAAGGTATATATGAACATCTGTCTGAGATATTCTCCAAGCAGTCATATAATTGATCAGGAATCATTTGCAGATTTTTCCTTAATACTTTTCGGCACAAAGTGCGAGTTTTTACAGTCGCTATATGGCGAATGTCAAAATAAAAATATAATTATGATAATAATAATAATGTAAAATAAATGTGAAAATAACATGCATAAAACAAACAAAAATTGTGAAAGCATGGGACAGTTTTTATTATACAAAATGTGTTTATGGTCACATTTGGTTTGTGTGAAGTAAACCATATTTGCAGCAAAATATGTATTTCATTTAAGAGTCTGATTAATAACTGATGAATTCTGTTCAGTTTTTATAGTCGTGCTTTTGAGAAGATGTTTCAGCAGTGTTTGGAGCTTCCCTCTCAATCAAGATACTCAATTGCATTCCCACTGCTTTGTACTCACTTTATGAGCTGTACCCATGAACTATGCCCTGAAGAGGTAATTTTTATATTTTAGTTATTTTCATCTCTTATTCAGCATAGAGTGAACTAGAGCTGAACACTGCAAGAAGGTGTTTGTTTGTATTAAATTTTGGCAATTTAATATTTGATGGAGGAGAGTGCTAAAAATGTAAAATTGGAGCTAAAACAAGTAGTTACCTTATTACCTGACTCTTTATGCATAAATCTGAATCCTTTTCTGAAATGAGAAATCATTTTTGATATTTGCTTTAAAGAGGGCTTAGGGTACAAAAGCTAGGTTACAAAAATTACATGACTCTTCAGGCTTAGATAATAATAAATCCCATATGCCTGTTAAAACTTAGAAGCAACAATTTTCCTGTTAAATGGATTAGAAACTCATAGTTGGGAGAAGAATATAGGAACTTGGGGGTTCTGTAGGGCTTGTTATAGTTTTCTTCAGTAAGAAAAAAAAAAAAGACTGATACAGAGTATAAGGCAAGCATTTGCTTTAGTCAGAACTGGGTAATGGAGACCTTGTTGGTTAGAGTTAGAATTTAAAAAATACTGTGTTGTTTGAAGAAATGAACTCTCTGTTAAAGGAAGCAGTTTAAATCTGAGGAAATTCTTTCTATTTTTGTTGTAAGAGCATAAATCCTTTTGTACATTTCCTGTATGTTCATTGACTTTGGAATTAGTCTGGGAGTTAACTTGGCCATTTTTATGTAGTGCTCATGAAAATGTTGTTTTCATTCCTAACAGTGCTCATCTGAAACAATTAGTTGAAGAAGATTTATTGTAATATACACAATATAGGGTTTTCTTGTTTAAACATAAAATTCTTTCTGCTAAACTTCATTACCATGTACATCTATGTAGGTATTTTCCTTGTATGCTTTGCTTCAAATAGTTGCCAATGCTATTTATATTAGACAAGCATTAAAAAGTTTCCAGAAAGACCCTTCAGGACAAGAGGCATCTTTGAGAACAGTTGTAGTAACAGTAAGAAATCAGTAACCCAAGTCCACTGGACACTAGTTACTGTGCCTTCAGCTGCAGCAAGCACCTTTTGTCACAGCCAGCAGAACTTGAAATTCAATATCTGAATTGTATGACTTGGTGACTGTTGACATTTTTGAAAAACAATCTTTGCTGTGCTGTTTAAAGTGTGTCATAGTGTGGCTGTAGAAAGTAAACATCAGTGGTGAAAGGAGGATTTCGGCAAGATAGAGACTGTGCTTGTGTAGATCCAATGACAAAGGAACAGAATCCAAAAATTAATGCAGGAGGGCTTTATTATTGACTTTTCCAGTGATCTGAAGGACACTGCTTTCTCTGTAGCTTGAGTTGCTTGCTCTTTTCCCCCTAGACTCAGTATTGCCACATGTTAATGAAGAAGACATTCACAGAGACCTTCTAGACACGTGAAAGTAGATTTGGTCGAAAATTAAATGTGAAAAACTACTTCAAAAATATTTTTTCTTCTTTTTAGAAAAAATATTTTTAATGGTGACTTTGAAAATTTCATGGTTCAAATTGCTACTAAGAAAAAAATACCCTAGAGTCAAGACTGTTGAGGCCTAATTAATTTAGTATTTCCCTTATCCTATTTATATGATTAGTGACCTGTTCTCTGCAGTACTGTAGGACTGGTGAGAAACTGAAAATCCTGCTTCCTTTTCTCCCTTTTTAACAGCGACATCATATTGGAGATCGTAGTCTTTCCTTGTGTAACATGTTCTTGGATGAAATGGCTAAGCAGGCTCGAAATCTTATCACAGACATTTGCACAGAACAATGTACACTGAGTGATCAGGTGAGTGTGGTTGTGGCTGTTTTAATTCTCCTTTGAGGTTTTCTCTGTTCACCTTCCTGGATATTTTCTGTTTGCTTTTTTCTGTGTTTTAGGTAAGCTTTCTGTTTATAAAATTGAAGGTGATTTGAGCAGGATTTTTTAATACTAGAATTGTGTCAAAGGATGAGTGTGTTATTTTGGTGATGAAGTGTGTTACAAAAATTGGATTTTAATTTGGAGGGGCTGTTTCTTTTTGTTTACTAGTTGTTGCCAAAACATTGTGCCAAAACCATCAGTCAAGCAGTGAACAAGAAGTCAAAAAAACAGACTGGAAAGAAAGGAGAACCTGAAAGGGAGAAACCAGGAGTAGAAAGCATGAGGAAAAACCGATTGGTTGTGACAAAGTAAGCTGCTTCTTCTGTTCTTTTCACCTTGAATCCCAAGTCAAAATGTGCTTTACGTATTGAATGCTTCTTGCTTAATTTGTTTGAATAAATTTAATTGGCTGTAAGTTTGACAGCTTCGCACTCTGTGAGCTCGTGATGCTTCTGTGGCTTGTAGAGAGACTGAATTTTGTTACACAGCTAATAGGAACGTTTGTCACTTGAATTTATCCCCTTGGCTGTTTCCTGAGCAGAAAGAATCCCTGTGCTGTAGCTAGGTTTCCTGAATAGTCATATTAACTGTGGGCATGTGAATCCAAGGAGTGGGTGGCATCTTGGATTCTGCCTTGCTTTAGCACCCTTAAGTACTGGCTGGACAGAAGTTCTTGCTGCTCTAAGGCTGGCAGCTGACAGAGTTGTGGCTCCAGTGCCTGAACCAATTGGGGAAGGTTTCCTTGTCAGTGGCTGTAGAAAAATTGAGAGCACTGGTAAATCAACAGCAAAACCAAAAGCCCCACCTGGAATAGGTGAGATGAAAGGTTAATAAATACAGTTTGGAGTGTAAGAGACGATAGGGTAGGAGTGGCTATGAGATAGGTGTAAGGAGAGATCAGAGGTCAGGATGGTAGAGTGATAAAAGTATAAAGAAAAAAGCTAGAAAAGGAAAGTGTGTGATTGGGAGTGCCTAAATTCACACACTGCTGAAGGGAGGGAAGTGGTTTTGGTACAGTTGCAACAACCAAACAGCAGAGAACTGTAGTGATTAGAGAAGCTGATGGAAAAGAACTTAGTTTAAGATTTGTTCCCCCCATATTTTTAGATTTTTATTACTGCTTGCTAGGAAACATAATTTGTATTGCTTAGTTAAGTTAGGGAAAAATGACTTAAACATGTCTTCTTTTTTGGGGGGTAAAAAATACATATATCTATATATATGTATTAAAAAGATACATCTCACATCACTGTATGCAATGCAGATCAATATGCTGTTGTAGCATGTGCTCTTGGCCAAAATATTGTTTTTTAAATATGCTAGAAAAGTGTCTCAAAGCAGAACATGATAATGAAGGGTTAGACCTGTACCTGCTGTTGAGGCATTATCCATTCAGTATGTGCCTTCCATGGTAATATACACTTCTGTTACACTGAATATTTTTTCTGAATTTCTTGTCTATTCCTAAAGCCTGGACAAACTGCACACTGCACTTTCTGAGCTCTGCTTCTCAATCAATTATGTACCAAACATGGTGGTTTGGGAGCACACGTTTACCCCGAGAGAATATTTGACATCTCACTTGGAAATCCGCTTTACCAAGTAAGAAATACTGTAGAGTTTGAAGCATTGATACACAAGATGAGTCTGTGCTAGTTTATGTTGGAAATATCGTGTACTTACTACATTGAAATGGATTTTAAAGGTGGATTGTGAAAACTGTGAGTAGAATCCCAAGTAAATGATTATTAAGTTACATATGCAGACATACACAATAGTTAATTCCTGTTTTAAAATAAAGTAAGTTGAAATCCATATAATCTGTTTAACAGCCAGATCCTGCATTCCCAATCCTGTGAATTTTGTAGGATGGCTGTTTTTAGGCATCTATGAAGACATGTATTCCCACCACTCTTTTGCACAGTGCTGGAGTGTTTTCAAATGAGTCCACTGCCTGGCTGGAAGGAAGTCTAAAAATCAGAAGTCAAGATCTGAAAAAGCCAACTAAGAATATATCCAGTTACTTTTATTGTTTTTTAATGAAGTGTTGATGTTTGATATTTCTGTCTGTTTCTACCTTGATCTTGCCATAATTTTTTACACAAATAGGCAAATAGCAACTTCTGGAGAGGACTTCCTATTAAACTGGCCAGCTATCCTACTATTTTATAGCAAAGATGATTGGTTATATATTTCAAAATGCTTTTAAGTGTTCTCTGATACAGTTTGAAGACCTGGTTCCAGTAACATTCTGGATAAGGTCCATTTATATTAAAATGGAATATGCAGTCCTTCATACAGTTCTGCTCTGGCTTGAAAGCTAGCCTATGAACATCTGTTATTAGAAGCCAGGTTTTATTTATAGTGAGAATTTGAACAAATTAAAATATGTCCTGCAATTTATTGGCTCTTTGATTAAAGGTAGAAACCACTGTGTTAGCTGAAGAGAGATGTATTTTTCATAATAGGATTTCTGTTTATTTACTTCATGTATATATTGGATATATTTTTCAATTCATACTATACTACAGCTATGTGATTTTTTTAAAAGATATTTCAAACTGTAACAGCAGCTTTGGTCAAATAATTTTTGTATTAATATGCTTTGAACAC
The DNA here is from genome assembly GCA_013400315.1 of Bombycilla garrulus. Taxonomy (NCBI): domain Eukaryota; kingdom Metazoa; phylum Chordata; class Aves; order Passeriformes; family Bombycillidae; genus Bombycilla; species Bombycilla garrulus. The sequence goes on along the minus strand of VXBU01014336.1, from coordinate 126,652 downwards.
TTCAATGCAGGATTGCTCTTGCATTTCCCTGAAATTCTACTATGAGTTTGTTTCCAATTCTTTTGTTTCTAAAAGGTCAATTGTTGGAATGACTATGTATAATCAAGCAACACAAGAGATTGCAAAGCCTTCAGAGCTGTTGACCAGTGTAAGAGCCTACATGACAGTGCTCCAGTCAATAGAAAATTATGTACAGATCGACATTACACGAGTTTTTAACAACGTTCTGCTTCAGCAAACCCAGCATTTAGATAGTCATGGTGAGCCAACCATTACCAGTCTGTACACAAATTGGTAAGTATTATGTGAATGCTTGTTACAAATCTCTTTAGAGATTTTTTTTTTTTGCTGTTGTTTAATGAAAAATCGGGAATTGGAGAAGTGGAATTATTTTAAATGTTCTGGAGTTTCCAGCATCACATGTTTACTTCTCTCTGTACCTGTGTACTTTTTATAAGAACGAGATAGAGAGTAAAATGCAAGCATCTGTTGAACTGTGTAAATAAAGCTTTGGTGTATGGGCTTTGCTGTCCCTTGTCACACAACTATACTTCATCTGTGTAGAATATCCATGAGCATGTGCCTTTTCATCTGAAACATTTCCCCTTTCTGATAAGGTATTTGGAAACTTTGCTACGGCAAGTCAGCAATGGTCACATAGCCTACTTCCCAGCTATGAAGGCATTTGTGAATTTGCCCACGGAAAATGAATTGACATTTAATGCTGAGGAATACTCTGATATATCAGGTAAACTTTGACACTTCTACTGAATATTTGTGAAGGACAGTTACTGTATTGCTTGAGTAATTGGAGTAACAGCAACTCTCAGAGCAACTGTTACTGAAATAACAGCTGACTCTTAGAGTTAACAATTGTTAGCCTTCAGTAGTGTTTTAAGTACTTTTAATTCATGCTGTCTCTTGTCTCACTTTTCCTATTTTTGGTCAAAGTAGCATTTAAGAAATGGGTATATAATGTGTTGGTGACTACTGCTTCAGTTCACTACCATACAAATTCTTGTATTTGAAGTTATACTTTGGGGTCAAATATTTTTGCACTTAAAACACCATGCTAGATACATGATGGGCTGCAAATAAAGGAAGATGGAATATTTGAAGTATAACAGGCTTTTTTATTTCTCAGAAATGAGAGCCCTTTCTGAACTCCTGGGACCATATGGCATGAAGTTCTTAAGTGAAAGTCTGATGTGGCACATCTCTTCACAGGTTGCTGAGCTTAAGGTAACCTTGGAAACTGGTGGTGGGAAGGCAGTAGTTTGATGGTTAGGATATTTAATCATTTAGATGTGTAGGATATTTAATACCTATGTTTCTGCATGCCATCTTTTTAAAATGACTGCTTCAAACAAACAGATAAAGCTTTCTTTTCTTTTGTAGTAGGTTTGCACAGGTAGTATGTGTGTATCCCACATTCTTCAACAGTTGAAGACTTTTCACTGAAGTCTTCACTTCACACATTCTTCAACAGTGTAGGACTTTATGGAGACTGTTCATTTCTGTGTTAGATACCCTAAGTTAGAAGTCAACTCTTTTATCATCAGCAGGAAGAGAAACGTTTTCTCCAGGTGTTTGTGAAACCCTTACCTCAAGACTGTTGACTCTCCAAATGTTGCAGGAAAATCTCAAATCTATCTTAGTAATCTATTAAGATTTATTTCTTAATGATGTCTGTATGCATCTGTTGTTTAGTTTAATTGGATGAAAGACTTCAAGTTCTTTTTCCTTTGTTAGTTTTCCTCATTTTTACATGTCTTTCCCTCTGGCTCAGCAGTAACCATTTATTATAAATGTCTGTTCTGATAAGTAAACCTCACATCTACTGCACTACAAACAAATATTGATGTTGATGCAGTGAAAAAAAATTGGAAATGGGGGCATGTCAAGCAAGTTTGTTTCATGTATATTCAAAACAGCAAACAGTGACAGGGGAACCACTTGGTACCGTGTAACTCCTTCTGGAAAGAAGTTTTAATAAAATATATACATCTTTCTCTGGATGCTTATACTATTAAAATGTCATTAATTGGCCTAGATTTTTTTTGTATGACTTGTACTTTTAGTGTCATTTCCAAATTTAATTTCAAGTTGATATTATATCTCATAATTTTCAGTTTATTTAACCACTGGTTAAACTAAGGAATTTTTGTAACTCTGCATGCTGTGTTTTGGAAAAAGTACATGAATGTTTGATATTCCTTTCTTCCTTTGGTTCTTCGTTCCTTTGATTCCTGTTCCTTCCTTAATATTCCTAAGGAACTTGTCTTCTTTCTTCAATAACAATTCATTATTACAGACCTTTAGAAGTGTGTGCTGTTAATATATCCCGTGTTACACTTTCAAGATCTTGTTTTCTTTGTAAACACTTCAATTGCAGTGCTGCTGAAAGGCTGAGCTGTATGATAAACAGGTTTGAAGCCTTTTATTCAGTGTCACAGCTTAAGAGCAGGGGTTGCTTGTGCTTTCCAGGCTGGCCTAAGAGCGTGCAGCAGCCCTGACCTGAGTGCCCAGCCTGCCTGAGTAGTTGATTCTTTATGCCAATTCAATTTTCTTTTTGAAGGCCAAAATGAGGCTGTCCAGGTGAGAAAGGTGTGGTTTAACTCCTTGTTATGCACAAAGTGACATCTGTCACATTTCAAATGAAGCACAGGAGGCCTTTGGCAAGTGGTTTTTTGCTGTGCTATTTGTGCACTTACTGAGGAGTCATCGTATATCATCAAAATCAGCAGTTTATGTTGTAGGTGTGTCTATTTTTTTTAAAAGCAACTTTAAATTGTGTCTGAAATCTGTTGTTTTCTGATACTGCTGAGGGCAAGCAGAGCATGATGTAGGTCCACGTGTGCATGACCACATTTTTGGAGGAAAAGACAAAGTAATAAAATGTTCATCTCTTTGGCTGAGATAGTTGGCTTAGTAATAGAGCCTTGAGAAGCATCTGTGTTTGGGGGAAGAAAGCAACAAGAGGAGACAATGGGGAATTTATTGTAAGTGGGGTTCAACATGCTTGCTTTGCTTCCTGCAAAGTGGGACCAGGTGTCAGTTTTGTATCTGAAGTTTAAGATTGGGGCAAGAAGGGAGAGATTGCCTCATTTAAACCACTATTTGAGCTGTATTCCAGCCCACTCCTTTTAAATCTTAAAATAATATGCTGGTTATTTTTTGTGAAGTTGAAAACTTGATTGAGTAACAATGAGCAGGGGCTATTGCTTTCAGTCTTGCATTCTGGAGAGCTTTGAGGGATTTAAAATAAAATGCCAAGTTCTGGTTTCAGTGCAAACCAGTCTTGCTTTGGCTTTCAGCACAGAAGTGTGTCATGTCCATGCACATGTGCTCTCTGCTCATAGAAACTGAACTTTGGAGTTTTTTTGAAGTTTGGGTTGGAAGTGTTGCCTATAATCAAAAGAGAAAAAAACCTTGCAACAGTGCTAAAATAGTAAAGTAAAAAGCAGACCTTGATTGGCAGCGTCCTGGTGTGCCAGCGGTGATGGGATTGCCACTGGATTTCTACAATTTTGTAATGTTAATTAATTAGGATATCTAACTGGTATACCTAGTGGGAGATTTGGTTGCCCCAGTAACCCACCTCTGGGTCAGCCCCTTGGAGTTGGTCCAAGGGTTTCTTTGCCCCACTTCTTGTTATGACTTCTCAGATCCTGGTTGGAAAACGAAAATTGTTGTTCTTGTAGGCCCTCTTCCTGATGATAAGATTAAACAGTATTTTCAGGAATGTGTTACATGGTTGGCTTATTATTCTAAAATCTAGGGTTAAAAGGGTAGAAAAAGTACTGGATCTACAACCATGCATTAGCAATCTACAAAACTACAGATGTATGAAAGATATATAAAAAGCTTAGGCATCAAATGGGAAGGGACCTTTAAGATTCTTGGTTAGTTTGCTGCATTTTGTATAGTTTATTTCTTTTCTTGCTTTTCAGTGGAAATTGGAAAGTAGGGAGAGTGGGTGGATTATGGATAGACTCAAGATTATGGGATAGCATGATCACGATACAGAGCAATTGTTGGACAGATCTGCTTTGCACAGGCTACTTACCACAAAGTGGGAGTAAACACAGACCACCATTTATTTAATAAATATTTTATTTCATAAATTTCACATTTTATTCCATTTATTTCATAGCAGCATTATAGATTGTGTTGTTCTTTTCTCCTGTGGTCACAGGAATATTTACTCTAAAATTTAATCTGCCTGCTTGCTGGATGCTATGTTTTGCTCTGTTCTCAGTGTGGGTTAAAGTGAAATAAAATAAAACTATTAAAGCAGCTAGCAAAACTATCAAAGGTTAGACCTTTGTGGATCCTTAGCAGTAGGTTCCTGCAGGCATGCCTCTTAGATTTTATGAAATATATATAATTGTGTTCCAAACTTATAGTGGCCTACATGTTTCATGAATATTAATTTTTCCTCCTGCCTCCTCTGGAAATTAAGATGGGTTGGAATGCACCTACTTGGAAAATAAAACTATTACTAATCACTTTGGAAGACCTCCCCTAATTCAGAATGTCTTTGTTTCTCCCTCTATCCTTCAGTTCTTTTTTTACGTTGATTTGATTTACTATACCAAACATTACCTGAAGTCTTCTTTGAACAGAAGGAAAACACTTCAATGTTCAGAAGAACACAACAGATCTACATTTTCTTAGCTGTTGATTGTCCTCTACATCAAGAGAGAGAATCACTTTTCCCGTTCTGAAATATGCTGCTTAGCACTGAGACTGCAAAAATATTTTTATAAGTGTTGCTTGAAGAGAGTTTAAAAATACACCTTGGCACAGCCTAAGTTCCCCAGCTAGCAGGAAATTTGAATCTGACATTTTAGAGATGTGATTATGCAATCTCTGTAATTTAAATTTTAATCTGATAAATATTTGGAGAATGATTTCAGGAAAGTTATTACATGTACTCTGATTTTACAAGATGCATATATGAGAGCTGTTAAAAATTAGAAACAGACATTTTCTTTTCTTTTGGCCAAATGGAAATGAAAACTACTGCACTTGAGTTTAACTGTTTCAGGCTAATGTGTTGGGACTTGGTGGTGTGTCTTTGCTTTTTCATATTATTGTGGAAGAAAATTTCAAGTAAACTGCACCAAGGTTTAACAATCTGACTTCCACTCTTACTTCCATTTTTCAATTTTACCAGCATTAAATTTCAGCGTAATTAGTGAAAGCAATCCAAAATAATTGATTACTTTGTGAATTTATATTTTTATTGTCATATTTGTGCTTTTCTTCTAAAACCTGAGTGGCACAAGGACCTGTTGTCTGATTTTTACAGTTACATTCCTTTGCTTTAAGATGTGGTGTACATTGCTGAATACAAAAATGATGTTCTAAGTGGTGTCTAATGCTCTGCTTTTTGATTCAGAGCTTGCTTTTGTCTATAGTAGTGACTGATGTTAACATTGGTATTGTAGTGCATTAAGAACACAGTGGATATATCTGTATTCCATGGGGTTCGTGGCTTTTCTTCCAAGCTGAAATGTCCCAAATCAGGCATTTATCCAGTTACCATGCTGAAATCTGTAGCTGACTTGAATCCATGTTTCTTTATAGAAACTTGTGGTGGAGAATGTTGAAGTTCTAACACAAATGAGGACCAGCTTTGACAAGCCAGACCAAATGGCAGCGCTTTTTAAAAGATTATCATGTGAGTATCTAACAAGATTCTGCTAAAGATACAGATTTATTTTTTATATCTTGTCTTTGTAAAGAAAATGGGAAAAATTAATTTCTCTGTATTGAATATCCATAAGCAGCAAAATGTACTTGAGCTCATATAAACTGATGGGTCATTTCAAACTTTTCCAGTCTCCTCATGTACAAAGTGAGATTTAAATGTTATTTAGTGCACAGGCACTGTATTAGTGATGAGTTCTGAGCATCATTTCAGGGATGCTAATACATAGCTGTAGCAGCAGTAATGTGGAAGTCTGGTACATAACTTTAGGATGTGAAAGAAAAAATAATTATAATCAAGAGACGTTGTTGTCCTCAAGAAAGCACAGAAACAGTACTGTCAGCTGTGTATATATACTAGGTTTCATTCCAGGAAGTGGTAGATGTGATGGTCTTCTACTGAAAATCCCATTGTGGATTCAGCTACAAAAATCTGCTTTAGCCCCGGTTATTTTGGCTCTTTTAAGGAATGGCTTTGTTTCAGAACCTTGTTGTTTTCAATATTTTGTTGAATATTTTGTTTCTCTTATTAGAAAAAATTGAACTTGTATCAACACTTTGTTCATTGTTCTCTTTTCAGCTGTTGACAGTGTTTTGAAGAGAATGACAATTATTGGTGTTATCTTGTCTTTTCGGTCATTGGCACAGGAAGCACTTAGAGATGTAAGAAAGAACTGAATATGTTCTGAATCATTTTCATTGTCTTTAACTTAATAATAGGCTATTTGAAGCTTAACTGTTCACGAATGCTACCTCTTAAAAGGCTGAAGACATGGGTAAAATGGCAATACTCAGATGTAACTGAACTTCAAATTGCAACTTGGGATGAGGGAATCTTATTTTTTAAGTACTGTTCGGAGAAGTGTTACAATAAAACATCAGATTTAGTTTGGATCTTGTTTTTATGTTTACTCATTTTAAGGCCTTTTATTTCACTTCATTATTGCAAACATTTATTAGGCTTTAATGTCTTAAATCTACAAACAAATCCTTAATGCATAAAATAAAAGCCCATTAAAAAAGAAAATAAGCCCAGTAAAATAATGGTAGCGTCTAACTGAAAATTAACATGGAAAGTAGTTTTTCTCATTTAGTATGTATTTGTGTCTCTTAGGTCTTATCCTACCACATTCCTTTCCTTGTAAGTTCCATTGAGGACTTCAAAGATCACATTCCGAGAGAGACTGACATGAAGGTAATGTTTGGCTGAAAGGGTGATAGTCATTTTGGAGTTGACTGAAAATATGTAAACTTTCAAGTTTAGTGTTGAACATCCAGACACAAAGAACACCCTTTTTCTTTTTTTTCTTTTTTTGCCTTTTTTTTTTCCTCTAAGACCTTAGCAGTTCTGAATCTACAGCCCCTCAATGTTCTAGGGAAAAAAATCACAACCAACTGATAGAATAAGCACAAGTCTCTATCTGCCTGTGATCACATAGACTTAAGAACAGGATTTATCAAGTGTTAAAACATGACAAGGGGAAGAATGCTGAGCTGCTTCACACTGTGAGCAATACAACTGGTGAAACTAAATATTTCAAGGACTCTGTGTAGGTGGTTGGAGCTCTTTGCATGTAATAATGAAAAGTTTTTGACCTTAAACTGATTTTTTTTTGTGAAGCCACTGTATGAAATGTTTGAGAGAAAAAAAAAGTTAGCAGTTCAAATAAGGTACCTTTCTTCTGAATGAGAGTGTGTTTCCACGTGAAAACCCTTGTTGGCACATCCCATGGTTTCTGGACATGTATGCACAGTAGCTGAAGTCCAGCAGGGTTTTTAACTTCTTATTGCAGCTTGGAGTCTGTGAAGGATTTCAGCTGCTTAATGGTATAGCAGCACTTTGATTTGCAGAGAATGTGCACTGGGATATACAATGTACATCTCTTTAACTGTTCCAGAAACAATCTTTAGAAATCTGCTCTTGAGGAAAGGATGGTTTTTAAGGGCCAGAATATGTTGTTATCCCTAAACTTGAAATTCATATTGTGCTGTTAACTCTTGAAGAGAGTAACTAAGTTCTCTGTTTATGAAAATTCATTAAATAACATTAACATCCTCCTCCTTCTCAAAGTTGGGAGTCCATCATTGTGAGCTTCATGATTTCAGAAGACGCAGTTCAGCAGTTATATTCTGGCTCATTTTCAGTTAAAATTACTGAAATTTGACATGCATGCTATTTCATTCCAAAATATAATCACATGCTCTTTGAAACTTGCAATGCTGATAAATGAGCCATGAATGTCTGATGTCCCAGAAAACATTTCCTCTGTTTTTCAGGTGGCAATGAATGTATATGAACTGTCATCAGCTGCAGGGTTGCCTTGTGAGATTGATCCTGCCTTGGTCGTAGCACTGTCTTCCCAAAAATCAGGTAAGAAGTTCCAACTTCAAAATTATAAATGTTAAAAAGACAAAAGAAGTGTTTGAAGCGCTGGGAGGAAACTTGTGTGTCTTGAGTCCTTCCTTCAGTAAATGGCATGAGAGGATGAATAACTTGTGCCTGCTGTTTATTGGTGTTAGCTTGAGAATCTTTTCAAATATGCATGAATATTAACAGGTGGATGTAGAAGGAATTTAATGGTGAACACTGCTGTAATTTAAGAACAGTGACAATAAGAGTGTCTTGTAAACAACTTGATCAGTTCTGTTGCACAGATGCAACAAATCTGTCACCCAAGTAAGCGTTAGGAGCTGAATGCAGCTCATGAATTTAACAATATTGTGTTGTCATTGTGTCCTTACAAGTGTTAACATGAAGTTTAGTAGGGAAAAGAGTAAAATAAACATGTTAGAGAATTAAAATGAGAATTCCTCTTCTTACTCTGGAATGTTCAAAGGTAGGAATTAAGACTCCTAAGTGTTTTTTGATGGTCTTCAGCTTTTTTTTCTTATCTTCCTTACTGAGCATTTCATTACTTTTTTCCCCCTGTATGTTGTGGATAGTTAATGCTACAATGAGACCATGAATATTTTAAATGCTAACTAAGTTGTTAGTAGTTATTTTGAGAGGCGAAAATACAGAGGGGCATTTTAATATTTGAATTTAAGTCCCAAGCACGATTTCTTTGTGCACTTAGAAAGAAAGCGACCCAAAGTGTATTTCTTCTGTCTACATTAGATACATATAATATACAGAAGTGTTATTTTGTTAGGTGTCTGGTATCTAAAATGCCATTTTAAATAAGATTATTTTCATTGTGGTACAGCTATGAAATGTTTAAGCTAGGTCAACAAAGAGAATTTTTGTATATTCCCCTAATGGTTTATGATCTTGTATTTTGATTGGTACCTTTGGAGTTTGAAATATTTTGCTTTAATTCAGTTTTCCTAGAGATGAATTCTGTATATCACTAATTGTTGGCTTCTTTTAAACCAATCTCAGGCAAATGCTATTTTTTGTAAGCACAAGGTTTTAGTGTGAATTGACATGAGTGCACTCTCACCTTCTGCTCATTTGCCAAAGGGAGAGTGCAAGAGAAGCTCTTCTTACCTTAGACCAGTGACTGGATTTATATCAGCACGAAAATATTTCTATTCTGCTCATCATATTAAAGACTTTGTAACTAAATCCTTAGAAATAATAGCATGGCAGTGGCTTCTTTTTGCTCACCTAGAAAACAGACTGGACATTTTGCAGCTCTACTCTGTTTCTTTTGACAGGACTGACATTAATATTCCTCTTTTCACAATACAAACATCGACTTTGTTAGATTTTGCTGTAAATTTCAATTTGGTCAAACATTTTACATTCTAATCTACCTGCAGCTGAAAGGAAACATTTCAACATTGCTTCTTTCATTAAAGAACTTTATTTTTTCTGTTGTTGTTTTTTAGAAAACATTAGTCCAGAAGAAGAATATAAAATTGCTTGCCTTCTAATGGTCTTCGTGGCTGTCTCCTTGCCTACTTTGGCCAGTAATGTGATGTCTCAGTATAGCCCTGCCATCGAAGGTAATGTAGATCCAGCTCAATGTTTCCTGAGAATGCTGTCTTCACAATAGTTCTGGTGCTGTCTTGAATACATTTGCCTTTAATATTTAATTCTTTTTATAGTGAGCGAATTTAAAAATCAGCCTTAATTCAGGCAAGTTCTTCTGAAATTACTTTAAAAAGCATTTGCTTAACTCTTGTCTGAGATAACTTTCTGTGAAAGATTAGTTTGGTACTTGAAATTTTCAGAGCAGTTCAGACACTGCAGGGGGCAATCTTGTCCTAATGAGGAATCCTTCAAGGACACATTCTCCATTAATTACTATCTAATATAATATATTCTAGTAACTATTAATGTTTTAGTAATCTTTACACTGGCATTGGACCAGTCATATATTTCTATATTGATATAGAAAATTTATAATATTTATATATTTAATATGCTGTTCATTTGCCAAGCATAAAGTTTTGAAAGCAGCATCTGGAAGGTGTAAGTGGTGAGCAGAATTATTTCCTACATAATAGTTTAACTTTCTTATTTAAAAAAAAGTCTTTCCTTCAGCAAGATTTTTGCCTGTAATCCACAGTTTTCTTTCTCTTTTTAATTTAAAAAAGGGAAGACAGTAGTGTTCCAACACATACAAAAGTCACCTTTTGGCTGTTCAAGCTATTTCCTTTGTGATGTGTAGCAGGACTCATGTAAAAGACCATGTTTATACTGCTTGCCTTCACTGGGATGCATGTTTTCTCTAATTAGTTTTTAAACTTCATTGTTTTTAATTTGCTCAAAATTGTAACTCACAAAGTAAGTTTAAACTGGCTTCTGAATATTTAAAGTACCAGGAAAATACAAAAAAATTTTAAAGCTTTATGTATCGCTTAATGTATGCAAATCACTTTTTTTAGAGACCCAGGATTGTTGTTTTACATGGGATTAATCAGCCTTTTCTTCAGTTTTGAATTATTAGAGATCTATTGACTCTAGTTTCATTTAAAACAGTGTAGACTTCTCTAGTTGTGGAAAATGTTAGATAAATATGATGTATGAGTAGAACTTGAATGTTGATTTGAAAATGAAAGAATTTTCAAGGTAAAAGCTTTTTCTGATGAATGCAGAGAACAATCTGTAACCTGCAGAGTTGTTTGCTGTTATTTGTGCTCTCGTAGTATTTCTATTGCTTTTTGCAAGCTTTTTCCAACTTTCTTATCTTGAATAAAAATCTGGCAATGTAGGTGAGAGCAGGGAAAATGGGATTGGTGAGGTGCATGGGTACAAACTTCCTTGTTTGAAGACTGTCAGGTTGACTGTCTTTACTCAGTCCCAATGAACTTCTTCATGTGTATGTAAGATCACATCTCTTAAAAACTGCCTAGTTAGAGTTTTGTAAAAGAAATGCTCTGGAAGCACTTTCTGCTACCAATTTCTCCTTCAAAGGATCCTACCAACTCCAGAGTCTCAAAACCTGTATGGCTTGCCAGGGGGGGCAGTACTGAAAGTTTTACTGGTGATTATATTCTCACTTTTACCCCTCTGCAAATGAATTGCTAAGAATATGTCAGGCTGTCTAGAAGTTCTCCAGCAGGTTAAAGCTCAGGGGGTTTGCCTTCCTCAAACTTCCTCTCTTCCCAAGACCCTCTTAGTCATCATGTTTTTAGCAGGCTGAAACAACAGATAATTCTTGTGTTGAAGATAAGCAGATAATCTTCTGCCTGTTTTATATCATGTAGCTTAAATATTGAAGTTTATGTGGTTTCATTTCCATTAAAGAACTCTTAAGAGGAAGTCAGGCAAAGCCTTGGTTCAAAGTGAGCTCTTAAAGTACAGTTAACAGATGACATGAAACTGTGACTGGGGAGAAGTTACATCTTGCACTCAAATAAACCCATATTTGGAGTTGCTACTGATTCTGTGGGACTGTGTATTACATTACATAATTTTTTACTGATTGGGCTCTTTTATTAAGGGGAAAATCTAGCAAAAGGTATGCATAACATATGTTTGCTCTACAAAAATAACTGAACAGAGTAGACTTTGTCATTCCTGCCTTCCTTGCATAATACTACTTTTTCTTGTGTTCTGCTCTTATTGTAGAACATCTGGCTTGAAACACTTAATATAAATGGTATTTCCAGAATGTGAACTTAATAAATTCTGCTTTATGAAGTAAATTCCCTGGACAAATCCTGAATTAATCCATCAACGAGTCACAGATTTGAAGGAGTTTCAGCTTTCTAATCTGGCAAGACATATCTCCCAAATACAGACAGTGCTTGGACAGCTGTAGCAATGTCTGTATTCCCTCTGTCTGCTTCAAGATCGAGTCTGTTTCTTCCACTAGTTCCAGATAAAGGCTCGAAGTCTAACAAACCTTTACTTTCTTTTTTTTTCACAGTATAGAATCTGAACTGCTAGTCAAATACCAGGCTAGATGTCAACTAGAGGGTAGAATAGAATACTAGTCTGCAAGAGCCCTAGTTCTTTTCTAAATACTGGAAACCTGTTGTGGGTTGGAAGACAACAATTCTTTTGCTGAATTCCCTTGCTGATGCTTTTTCTACAGCCTGAGACATAAAAATGAAGTCTCTTGAATAAACTGAGCCTCTTCAAAGACAAATACATATTTGAATCAGAATTAAGCAGAACAGATTTTCTTGACTGATGTTAGTGTAAAAATAGGAGACAAAGCTGCAGAATCAAATCTGGGGGCCCTGCTGAAGGAGATCCACAGGGATCTTCAGTGGGACCTTCCAGTCAGCATATTCACAAACCACCTGCATGGGGGGCTGAGGAGTGAGGTGAGAAAATTTATCTCTGATGTGAAGTTGTTGAGGGTATTAGAGGAGTGGAGAGCTGCAGGGAGGTATGATACTGAGTAAACTGGGCAATAAAATGACAGCTAGAAGTAATTTTAAGCAACAATTGCGATAGTACAAAATGGATTTTTCTCATATGGAGTGATGGGGTCCAGCTGACCTCACTATTCAAGCATGAACTTGGACTTATGGTAAATGACTGAATGAAAAGATTAACTCATTGCTCAACAATGGTCAGAAAATAAGTTAAGAATCAGCATGCTTGAGTACTTGTTAACTCCTTCAAAGACATCTCCTTTTCTTATGCTCACAGTTGCCTAAGATACTTGCCCAGGTGTATATTAATTTTGTTGCACAGTGATATATTTGATTTAATTGGCCTGGAAGAAATATCAGGTTTACTGAGGAGCAGTTCCTCTGCTCTCTGTGGAAACTGGTGTCATTTTCCAGGGCTCTGAAGCCTGGGTCAATTTTAGGCAAGATGTTACCTATGAAAATCAGCAATGGAACACTTTGTTCTTGAGTACCTGTAGGTCTCTTTGAGGAATATTGCCTGGACATGAGATGCTCCTCTATAGAGGAGGAAATAAATGGTCAATTAGCTTGTAAAAATCCTGTCTTTTTTGGCCTAGTCAAGCATTAACACACCAGTGTTAAATTCTGTAGAAACCAAATAAACTTCCAATACATCCCTTATTTCTAAAAGCCCCAGGTTGTTTCTCAGGTTGTTGTGACCTTTAGGAATTGGGAGAGCTGTACTTCTGGTGACTTTCCTGATAGCAAGTTCAGTGTGGAAGAGCACCTTGCTCCCATTGTGTAAGATGCTAAAAGTTCTTCCTCCAAAGAAATTCCTTTTCGAAGAATACTGTCTTTTCCAACGTGGTGCTGAGGTGATTGGAGTATGTTTTTGTTTAGGGCATTGCAACAACATTCACTGCTTGGCAAAAGCTATCAATCAGATCGCTGCAGCTTTATTCACCATCCACAAGGGAAGCATCGAAGACCGTCTTAAAGAATTTTTGGCTGTATGTATAACTTCATTCCTGCTTGTTAAAATGTACTGTTGGTTTGGGATACAATGCAGTTGATTTCATAGGGATCTGCTTTTGATGCACAAAAGAGAAGAATGTTTTCTAAACATGTTTCTTAAACATGAACAGCCAGGTAGCAGCGTGTTACAGGAGCGTTGGGAAGAGGAAATTTTTTATGCCTCAGAGTAGGTTGAAGATGAAAGCTACTGAAATATTTAGTGATGTTTAGGAAAAAAATCAAAACTTTTTTGGTCATGGTGACTTGTTTTAAATACATTTTGATGTGCTGTTTGAGTAGAAATGTATTTTTTTAAAGTGGCTCTTAATTAGCCAGTACTTGAAGGAAACTAAAGGCTAAAACAGCAGCCTCACTTTAATTTTTAAAAATTACTATTAATTCTGAGTGGCTTTTGATTTTTCTCTTTAGTTAAAATGTGTGGAGAAAAAGCCCCTCCCTCTTTATTTTAGGTAACTTGCTGTAACTAGAAGTTCACAGAAACAAATTTTCTTTTTCTTTTTTTCCTTAAAAGAATCTTTCACTTGTGGAAATTCATTGCATTTTGTAAAACAGAAAAAAACCCCTATGGCCATTGACCTTGTCTAGTGCAACTGCTGGATGTAAAACATGAAAGAGAAATGGTTGTATCAAGTTGCATACATTTGACAAGTGAAGAAAACCAGTATAGTTTCGTGTGATAAAAACACTTTTGGTATGAGGTTTGCATTCTTTCAGTGTTTATGGACTGCTTTCAGATCACTGCTTTTACTGCACAGACTATGACTTGATGGTTCAGATATTTTGTTAATCTTTCTTTTTTAACACTTACTGTTAGTCTGAAAGAAAAACATTTCTCTTGAGAAGAAAATTACTGCTGAAGATGATCTGCTTTCCTGTCCAAGTTCATTAAATACGAAAAAAAACTTAGGAGGTTCTTTAATGCTGATGAGTATGTACTATAATCTTTTGAAGTATACACACTGACTTCATATTAAAAATTGATTCATGACAGCTTTTTCAAGAAGAATAATGAGTTAGATTTTTAAAGTTAGTATTTTAATTTAAAGTCCTTTTCTGGTAAACACGTGGTTTAGGCATGTTGATGTGAGGGCTGAAATGATGATTGTATGTCTGAAAGCTGGAAGGGGTTTTTTTCCAATTTCTGTAAGGCATGAAAAAATGGTGCATCAAGGCATCTGCAAATTAAGTATTTCACTGTATTCTGTGCTAAAGTTCATGCTAGAAGTTTCTAGGATGTCTTTTAAAACTAGGATAATGGGGTTGCTTATGGCGATGCCTTTTTCAACCTAGAAATAAAACAACACACACTCTCAAGATAATATTATTATGGGAGGGGATCTTTATTGGAGCTCCAGGGGCAGTTATGGAAGAACGTCCACAAAACCCCACTCACACAGGGTGAATACAGTTTTTATAAGTTTAGCAAATTAGCATAATTGACAAAAAGCATCAGTCAGGACAAGTGGTGATGGTGGTAACTATGAAGGGAGTGTATACTGAAGGTATATTGATAAAATATTATTCATTGACAGTTCAGATGACATTTCCTCAAAATTTCTTCTATTGCAAAATGGGTAAAATTTCAAATAATAAAATATTTAATCAGTTTAAACCTTACAAAAATGCAGTAAGTTGAAATGTGTAATGGGAAGGACAGAAGTGAGATCTTGATCCCCTGGGAGTTCAGTCATTAACTTGCCAAACGATTACAAAAGAAAAAAGTTCTCTGGAATAAATTAATTCACTTTTTATATTAAAATAGCATGTGTCATTTATTAAACAATACTAGGACTAAGCCAATATGGCACATTGAGATGAAAGCCCAGTGATGATTCATGTGCTCAGGATTACTTGCTTTCCATAGTCATTATTAATACAATATAGAGTCCCTTGGCTTTGTGTAAAAAAAAACCAGCAGAAGTTCATCAGGGCTTTGTTTAATTTATTGATTTGAAATACTCATTTCATACAGCTTGCATCATCCAGTCTACTGAAGATTGGCCAGGAGACGGACAAAACTACTACAAGAAATCGAGAATCTGTTTACCTACTACTAGACATGGTGAGTATTTGTGTGTTTTATCTGTAGCTCACAAACCAGTGGAAATCATTTTTATGTTGTTCTTCCTGGCATTCTAATGTCAGTATTTTTTTTTTCATTCCCCCAACATGTACGTATTATTGCCATCATCCTTTATTGCTTAGAACATCACGTCGTTCAGATGATTTCCATTGTTCACTTAGTACATAGCATAGATTAAAGAAGCAGTGTTCAGAGTGTGTAGAAAATCCTCTCTGCTCAGAGGATTTCCTCTCAGTATTCAGGATCTTTTGGAAGATGACTATTTATACAGGAAAGCAAAATACTTTGAGAAGCAGTGAGTTTAAATGTAGGGAGCAACACTTCTATAAACTTCGTGCAATTTGTTTTCAGTGTGAAATATGAGAGTGGTGCTGTGGTGTAGGCTGGAAGGATCTACATCAAACAGATTACCAGTAGAAGGTGCTCTGCAAAACCTTATGTTTCTGGTATTTTTCAGATTGTGCAGGAGTCTCCGTTCCTGACAATGGATCTCTTGGAGTCTTGTTTCCCTTACGTCTTGCTGAGAAATGCATACCATGCTGTGTACAAACAAAGTGTTACATCCTCTGCCTAAGTATCCACTTACTGGAGATAACACATAGCACGCATCTGTGTGGCCTCAGTTTTATCTGTAAACTGTGGAGCTATTTTACTCTATGGCCTGATGAACAGTTTTGTGAATTATAAACTTTTTCCATAAAGTTGTATTCCTAAACAGTGGTTTCTTAATATGGTTGTACTACAATATAAGCTTGGTTGGTTTTAGGTTGCACACTTATGGAAGTTTTTTTTCTTATTCCTTTCTTTTTTTCTTTTTTTTTTTTTTAACTTTAGAGCACCAGTTATGTTTTAAAAATACTACTTCTGCTATATGTTTTTTGATATTGATCATGCAAAACAAAAATTGCTTGTTTATTTCCCAGAAGAAAAATGTATGTAGTGATTATTTTAGATAGAGTAGCTTTCACCTGTGTGTAAATTATTTCAAATAGGGAGAGTTATAAACTTGTACCTATTGTTCTTATTGAAAACAAATATTGGATGTGCATTTCTGTGAAGTAACTACAGCATTTTTGGTTTTATTTTGAAACATTCACCAATCTACGTACTATGACACTATCTAACATTAAAAATGTTATAGGACTGCTTATCCTACAGACAGTGATCCTCTCCCAATACCCTTAAACAACTGCAAGTGGTGGTGTTTGTATAAAGCATAGTGGAAATTTTTTTTAAACTAACTTCTGTGGTGCCCTGTTGGCATTAACACTACCATTGTACCCTGCTGTATAATAAACATTCTTACACATTTATCATATATTGATAAAATGTTAGCCCTTAACCACTTTTTATATGTTTTAAATTTTTGAAATTCAAGTGTACCTTCCATAACATACAATAAACACTAGACTGTATTATCTGTAGGTGAATTATTTTTAATATAAATGTTATCCTAGTATTTTAAGCTTTAACTGTGCTGTTGTGCATTGATTTACATCTCACAGTTCATTAAATATCAATCCTTAGAGCTTTTATGTGAACACTTCTTTTAATCCTTCACCTTTTGCCTTTTGCGGTAGTGAATCTTGTAAAAAATGGAAGAAGGAATTAAAAACAATGTTAAAAATGTCAGTTTAGTGCCATTATCCTTTAAATCTTATTTTTACATAATAAAGCAGGAAAAGCATGTATATAGTATGTAGCAATGCCAGTTGTATCCATAGAAGTAAATGTATTGTTAAAGTATGAAACTTGAAAT
Source organism: Bombycilla garrulus (assembly GCA_013400315.1). NCBI lineage: Eukaryota > Metazoa > Chordata > Aves > Passeriformes > Bombycillidae > Bombycilla > Bombycilla garrulus. Next base: position 109,298 of record VXBU01014336.1, on the reverse strand, counting down.
AATCCTAGAACAGGCAAATGTTGCTAAAAGCGTAACATCAGACATGACTGAGACAGATGTATAATAGTCCCTTTTTTATCAGTCATGCAAATTGGCCTTGCAGGATAGCACGGGCTCATTTAGCCTGAAAGCTGACCAGATGGTTGTGCTCTGTAATCCCTGATGTATAAAAGCTGTGTGTTCCTCAACAGGCTCTGGACATTGTATAGAGCCCCTGTTCCTGGTGCAACTTCTGTGCATGCTGGTAACTTTTTCTGTTATGAAAGAGCTGTTGTGTGCTCAGTTACAATAGCTTCCTCTGTCCAGAGGAAAAAAGTACTGGAATAAAATTGTCCTAAGGAAGTAAGACAGTACATCTATATTTTTCCTAATTATGCGTTTTATGTTGTAACTATGGAAGTGTTTTTAAATTGGTAAGTTAGTACCATAATGAAGAAGTTTGTTCATAAAGTAATTAGGTTGAATGCAAGGCTTACGAGTTCTGCTCTGTAATATTTTATAGTCTAATACATTCAAATGTTCTGATTTCAATTAAGATTTTGATGATGATGTAGCCTTTTGTGGGGAAACAATGCTTATTTTCAAGATGGATTCTTGAAAAACTCAAGTTTTAGAAATAACTGATTTTGTGCCTTTAATATTTTTAAATACAAAACAATTGTATGTGTCCGTTTGCCTGAGTTCCCAGATTTCCACTGTGGTGTTAGTGAACTAAATCTGGAAAGCAGGTAATCCCTGACAAACAGGTACTGAGTGCAGAATCTCTGCAAGAAGCTGCTTCTGACACAGATTAGATTTAGGATGAACCATTTAGAAACGGTACTTTCTGTGGGAGTCCCTAAATGTGGTGTGTGGCACACAAATCCCTGAGGTGATGCCTTTTTAACTGCACTACTACTTTCCAACTACTCCTGCAAGAACATGGGCAAGCTCAGGACAAACCACACAAGGGAGAAGTTGGGGAAGAATCATGTGGATTCATCCACGTGTTGGCTGGATTTGGGCAGGGCTGGAAGGGTTTCCTTGTTTTGTTGTTGCTGTATTTCAGTTGTTCCTGGTTTCAGCTGAGCTACCACAGAACTGTTTAGGGTTCAGCCTGCTCATGGAAGGCAGAGCACATCAGGCCTGGTCCTCAAGGCAACCTGTGTCCATGCGCTGCACAAACTGTCAAAAGCCTGGTGAACCAAGGTTGTTGGAAAGGAAGATAGAGAAGGAATTTTTCCTCTGGAGCCTGCAAGACCGTGTCCACAACTTAGTAAGTTCAACACTTGCCACTGTATTTTGAGTCATCTCAGGTGGCCTTTTGTGCCATTACAAACAAAATGTGTTTGTAATTCCTGGAGCACGAAGCACAGATGGCTGGGCTGAGTTGGCCCCATATGGAGCCAGTTTGGATCAAATGTCTGATTCATGGGGGAGGGTTTTGCTTCGTGTGAGAAACAGTGCAGAAGAAGAATGTCCTGTTGCTGCCCACAGAACTATTTTTGTAATTTAAAATGATCTGTCTGCCAGGACAAAAGATTAACACTGAAAGCAAGGGCTACTCCTAAACCTTTTTTTTGCTGTAGTAATTTGTTTTCCATATAGGAAAGGGAATTGGTAACACTTGCACTGTACCACTTTTTATACACTGGAGAAAGGCATTCTCCTCAGAATATGTTGAAATGAGGCCAGTGATTTAAGGAAGATAAGAGCCTTCTTCAGCAGGTCATCATGGGCTTGTATGACTTCAGAACTTATTCATTCCAGATTCAAGAATTTTGGACCATAAGTAAATATGCTTGGCCTCTAAACTGTATTTTTACAGTTTCCCTGGTCCTGACATTCAGCATTGTGATTCATACTAAAAAGTGAACCCTCAGTTACTTACTAGTAACTTATAAATTCTTTAAGTTCAGGTATGTCTGAACTAATGCTGTATTTTTTTTTTAATTGCTTCCTTGAACTGAATGAAACTCAAAGCTAGGAGTTGAGGTGTAGCAAGTCATCCTGTTCAATCAGTGAAAGAGATTTTTTTAGGCCTAGGCTTCAAATTGACCTCACATCCAAATTCAAGCATCCCTTAGCACAAAGTGCATTTTGGATCCAATAGAAGTAATTTACTGCACTTGTATTCACTACCAAATGGGGCTGATAAACTGAGGACTGGAAGAATACAGGGAACTGCTTCCATTTCAGTCCTTGTGGCTAGCCCTGAACATGGACACAGCTGGCTGTCCCAAGTAATTGAAATGGCAGCTACACACATACATGAATTGCTTTCATGGACAGGAATGGTTTTCAGTGTTGTCAAATAACCAGTTTTCAAAAGTACTGAAGTTCTACCTGTATTCTTCGGTAAGTACAATTTTTATCATCATTTTAATGATAAAGCTAAGTCTTGTCCTGAAATGACAAAACTTTTTTAATTGAATTCACCACTCCTTGTACGCTTTTGCTATTTGTCATGTTACAAAGTCTGTAAATATTTGCACTAACTCATAACAAAATCAAAATGTCCCCCTGACCTGTGTCCAAAACCATATCCATTTGCTATTAGTCATTCTTTTTCTAGCACTCCTGGGTCAAAACGACCTGTTCACTGTCAGTGTGTCTTAGACAATTCAGGAAGAGAAATTGTGAGTATTAAATTCAGAATGAAAAGCCTCTGTTGAGCTTTGCGTGAAGTAAGGGTATTTTAAATAATTTCTCTTAAATAATAAATAGACTTTAAGGTTGTTGCCCTGCTCATGATCATAGTGATCTTACGAAGTGTCTTCTCATAAGAAGTGATGGTGAGCAATAAAAGTTGTACTGACACCTTTGTGAGGAGAGATGGGAGCTGCAAAGCTGTTAGAGCTGTTTCAGCCCCAGTGCTCATGAATCCAGTTCATTTCCCACTAACCACACACTTTCCTATCCTGGCAGTACTCACATCCTGTGTCTGCCAGGGTATGCAAAGGCCATATCACAGGTTACCTGCAAACTCTTCTTGCCCTCTCTGCCCTCGTCACTGGCCTTTGAGTCTGGCTGAATTGGAGGGAATCTCACAGGCAGCCGGTGCAGAGAACAGAAGTCTCGTGTTTGGCAAAAGCAGTATTACTTAAAACAAATTCAACTGTTTCATTAACAACAGCAAGGACACAATTTCAGCAACAATGAAACCATTCCTTGCGTAGTGACACAACGGAAAGAGAAGTATCACAACAAATGCATTGTAAACTGTATCAATTATGGTAATACAGAAGAGGACTGAAAATACAGCAAAGAAAAGGGAGGTAAGAGGGGAAAATGCTTATCACAGAGCCATCAGAGGCGTTGGGAAAGACATTGATCAATGACTGGTCTACTTGTAAAGAAAGGATCCTTGCAAATGTAAAACTTCGAGGCATCTTACCATGAGCTTGTGTTTGCCAAGAGCAAGTCAGCAGAACTGGATGGGACCATCTCTCTCATGCCTGTTTGTCATAAAACACTAATGGTGGTATGTGCTGTTTGGATTTAGTTCCACATATGTCTAAACTGGAAGATGTCAGGAATGACATTGAGTGTTACAATGAGATCAGGTAAGTGAAAGAGTTCATCTCAGCAGTTCCTTATTTTCGATAAATCACTTTAATGGGCTGAGCCTGTGGCACTTGCTTTAGAGGTAACTTTATTAGGGGAACAATTGCACCACTGTTTCCATAACAATTTTGTTTGAGTGCTGAGAAAATATGTGATCTTTTATCTAGTAAAAACTCAAAAACTAGCAACGAAGAAGTTACAATGCATTTGAATTTTATCACATAATACTAATGGTTTGCTGGCTAATCCATGATGCCCCAGGCACTGGTTGGAGGTGGTCACAGCCCTTTGCTGAGGGGTGTTGAGATCACAGTTCATTTGTTTCAAATCTCTCTCCAGATGGTAAAGTGAACACCTTCTTGTGGATTTTGTTGACAGAGGTGACACTTAGCACAGTCACCACAGGTATCATGTGCCTCTCGAGGAGGATCCTGCTGATCAAGTTTTTTCTTGCCCAATGAAACTGGCAAATATTTAATGTTTGTGTGTATGCATGTGAGCTACATTGCTACAGAAGGATTAGTGTCTCCAGTTTTAGTATAAGTGAGTCTGTGGCTTCAGGGAGGGGGGAAAAACACAACTTTGTTGTAAGAACAAAGATTTTTATAAAGATGGGGCAAAAAAAACCCCAAACAACATACCCTACCTGAGAAAAGCTTGTTGGAAGGTTAGTTTTATGGATCTTTTGAAAGCAATACTAGGGGAGGGACAGCAGAATGGCCGCACTTAAAGCCTATAAATAATTCCTAGAAAAATAGCTTTTTTACCAGGTATTAGTTGAGGTATGGAAGCTCATTGAGTAGAGAAATAAAGCAAATTTCAAACGTTTAGGTCTCAACATTGTCACCCTCTTATTTAAACTTTTTTTTTAAAAATTCATAGTTAAAAAATCTTAATATCATCAGGATATAAATGGAGAAATATAAGCATAGTAATAATTTACCGTCTCTTTTTTTTTTTCTTACCAGAACTAAAGTGGGTGTGGGATAAAGTACAAGTCCTAGAGTTCCCAAAATATCCCCCAAATCACTGTTTTGAGGGGGGTAGGGCTTCAGCATAGCCTGGTGCATACTTCAAAGGGACTGTAAATCACTAGACATGCTGCAAGGGTCTAAAAGATTTGGTGGGCAAGGAAAAGTTTCTGCAGAAAAATAAGATTTTCTAAGAGATTGGACACTTATTTTAGATTAGGCTGTGGATTATGTTAACGTATAATGGCATCACACTGAAACATTGTGTGGAGTTATGCTCATAGACCACCCTCTCTTCCTTAATTTTGGGATATCTTTCTATTATCTACTTTCACTGCTCTCTCACAGAAATAAAAAACTGGTAAAACATGGTAATACCCTGATAAAGTCACAGCAGCAGCTGCAGCCTCAGCCACTCTCTCCAGTTTTAAAGCTTTAAATCAGAGATGGGATGAGAAACAGTTGTGAAGTTAAAAATAAGCACCCAGGAGCTACTGATGTGAAGAGCACTGTCAGCTGTGCAAGGGTGTGACAGAGCCCCGGGCCAGGGAAGCACACAGGTAAGGCAATTGGGAACCTTAATCTGGGAGAATTAAGAACATCTGTGAGTGGGCTAGCTCTTTCACCTGAAATTGTTTTCACAAGGCTGGATTTCATAGTTTTCAGCTTGCTGTTTGTATGGCTCAGCAAGTGTGTCAGGATCTCTCAGGAACGGTGTTTCTTCTCCCAGATTAGCTGAGGTTTCCACAGTGAACCCTTAGAGATCCCAATGGCTAAAAACACGAGTGAAAATACACAGAAACCGGCCTGGCTTCTATTTACAGGTATTACTTGATCCTTGGTGCATCAAACCCAATCAGCTCCCCCTGAAATGAACAGTGAGTCTGAGCTGCAGCACCTGGTGATATTAGGCTGGTTCTGCAAAACTCCACTGCTTGTGCAGGGCTTATTTTTAGGCAAGGGTGTGATTTGGCTCTTGAAACTGCTGGGCACTGCTAATAAATCTGTGTAAGCAGCAGCACAGGCAGGCTCAGGCCATGCAACCAGAGAGGCTGTAAATCTCAAATAGTAAATTTATGGTTTAACAAAATTAAATTCAGAGTGGTTATGGCCTTTAAGCTAGGCCTCTCGAGTTATTTCTGCAGGGGCCAGACTAGAAATGCTGTGTAATGTGTAGAGTATTATAGACCTCTGCGGGTTTGGGGTTTTTTGTCTTAAACACTCCATCTGGAAGCAATTATAACTTGGAGAGGGTTCAGTGGATGTGGTTGTGTCTCTGTCGTGGCCCACAGTGGGAGAGAAGGATGTATTTTTTATTATCTGCGTGGTCATTGTAATAGGGTATAGCAATTTGTCACATTAGAGTAACAAATTGAATGCATATTGAAATCGAGTGTCTGTGCATAATGCTAGGGATGCTATCCACAGTCATAAACACTTGAGCAAGAGTTTAAACCAAAAAAATTTAATAAACCTGTTTGCTTGCAAGCCAAGCATCCTCCTTTGTGTCCCTTCCCATTAGCAGCAGGACAACCAGTGCAGCAGCAGCTGCCTTCAGGACATTAATTACATGTCAGTCAGTGCTGTTAAGTGACTGTAGATGGTTGTTCATCTTTCTCCTGGGGAATTGGTGTATTAACACCGGTCACTGAGTGAAATTAAGTGAAAATGGAGCTACTTTGCTCTGAAACACATGCAGATGCTTTCCCAGTTTGAAGTCCTGGAGCTTAGGTACTGACCAACTAACTGTGCTTTTATTGCCTCTGAATTTAAGATGTGCTCTCCCAAATAAAGAAAAATGGCAGTTGCCATTGCTTTCAGTGATGGCACTCTTGGTGCTACACCACGGGATCAGGAAAGCTGTTGACACTGTAATTCAGCTGCACAAGGAGCATTTCCGAGTTCCACCAGAACCTCTTGGCTCACATCTGCACGGTATTTTACAATGAAAATGAGCTGGGAGGGTTTGGGGGAAGGTTGCTAAGACACATCAGGAGATTCAGTTCTGCCTTCTGCTCGAAGTCCCTTCAGCATGGCTTAGTGCTTTGAGGAACACAACTTGCAATAAATCTGACAGCGATTTCCCACAGAAACACTAATCCAAGTTCCAATGTCCAGGTGGAAAATCAGCATTGCTGGTAGCAAATTTCAGCGTTGAGAAACTGACATGGCCACAAAAATCTAAGCAGGGAAAAGAAAAAAGAAAAAATCACTCTGCAAAGTCAGAGTGCTGTGGGAGAGATAGGTGAGTACATGTGTCTGTGGATAGACTCAAAGCCTGTAGTACAGAACTGGCATAATGTTGTCTTTGAAATGCATATCAGTTAGGCTTTTGGGTATTTAAAGATAAAGCAGCATATTTTCTTAGTCATACTACTAATTTTACCCATGGATGCAAAACACTATAGGGCAAATAGGGGGGGTTTTTGTTTTGTTTTTGTTTTGTTTGTTTGTTTGTTTGCGGTTTTTTGTTTGTTTTGTGGAAACACTGGCAATTTGAGCAAATATTACTGTGAAAAAATATCTAGAAGGCATGCAGGCCCCGAAAGCAGGGGATAGTTAATAATTATCTGTCTAATAAAAACAGCCCCAAATATTACAGTCTGAAAGACTGCATTAAAAGAACCTTTTCTTCTTTGCTACTTCCACACCGTCCATGGAGAAGCCTGAAACATTATGAGAATAAGTTAATAGTCCCCTGTGTTTTATCTACCTGAGGGAGTTGTAACAAGACCCTGGCTGAAACAGGAAATATACAATAAATCCCATTTTTATGACTCTGTAAGTCAATGATTTTATGGTTTTAGTAACAGGCATGTAAGAAGTATTTTAGGGTTTAGTTTCCAGTGAGTTACGTGGTTGTTTTTGGTTTGTGGTTTTGTGTTTGTTTTTCTAAGGCAGTGTATATAAGCAAATTAAATCATGTGTAAACCCGAGATTGCCAAAGAAAGATTCAGGACAACAAAAACCTGTTCTAAGGGAGTATTTTTCTCAGCTAGTTTTATTCTTGGGAATGTCCTGAATAGATACAGTCTCGCCTGCACCTTTTTTTCCAGTTGGAATGGGCATGAGCAGGCCATGAAGAACAGTGTTGGTTTATAAACAGCAGCCCGCTGGGTTCTTGGGCAGCCTGAACCAGGGGGAGGATGGGAAGCCCCCCAAGCACAGAGTGAGCTTGTGTCTGCTCTGAACACTGCCACAGGCCGCTGCTCTGAAGGGTCTGGCAGAACACGCAAACTGAAAGTGGAGAGGTGATTTATTATAACGTCACCTAGAGCTTACAGCCTCAGGCAGGCTGTTCCCTCCAGCACTAATGAACTTTATGGTATCTAAAATGCAAATGTGCCTCCACACAGGCCGCTGCATATTCAGGGCAGTTGTAGACCAGGAAATACAACACCCTTGTTCTGCAGTTTTGCCTGATCTCTGATTTTCCCTTTCTGAAATTCACAGAACCATACAATGGCTTGGGTTGGAAGGGACCTTGAATATGATCCCATTCTTTAAATTTACAGGTTTGTGCCCACCCCCCAAAGTCTGAGCTGATCTCAGTCTGCTGCCTGGACATACTTTTATTAAGAAATTCTTGCTGGTCATGCATGACATGAAGCTGATAGAATGACGATACCATAATTTGACTAAGCCCTTTTGGAGTTGTTCAAGACAAGGAATTTGATTGTTGTCACAACCCAGCCTCAGAATTTTAGCACTGCCCTTATTGATGGAAGCTGTAGAAAGATATTTTTTATTCATAAATCTTAAGAAAGTGGTGGGAGAGAAAGGGGTGAATGTCCTGACAGCACTGTGGTAGCACCCAGAGTAAAAAGCTACTTTGTATTTTGAGACTGGTGGAAAATTTCAGATACCACAGCACATGCTTTCTCAGCTGACATACAAACTCCCTAGTCACCATTTTCAGCATGTACACCTATTATAGTTCCAATTAGCAGTACTGGTGTTGTGCAGCAACTGCACGTGACGACAGAGAGTAGGTTGGTAGTTTGCTCTTTTCCTCTAGCCATTTTATTTTCCTGCTAGTGTAACTCTACCTGCAGAGCAGAGCACTGCAGCTGCATTTTGATAGCATGAAACCACAGCCCTCCTCTTCACTGTCTCTTTTTCTGCTTTACCAGACTCCTTGTCCGTTCAAAACGGTGTCAAGACCGCTTCTGTATAACAGAAAATAACTTGGCAGACCCCAGGGGTGTAAGTGTTTGGTTAAAACAGCAGTGTTTCAGGTCAGTAATCAGCTTGCCTAGTTCCAGCCAGAGGTGAATTTTTACCACCTCGTATAAGCTGATTTATAGTGGGAGCATTAAGAGGTAATGGATGCAGACAGCCCTGTGGGCCAGCAGCCCCAGTCCTGCCTGCAGCCGTCCTCTCCCAGGCAGCAGGAGCTTGCCAGCAGAGCAGGGCAGGGGGCAGCGCTCTGCCAGCTGAAGGCATAGGAGCCATCTTCACACCAGCACTGCAAGATGTGAAGCCAGATTGCACAGGAATGTGTTTTAATGTTTGTGATCTCGTGGGGATGCCACCATTTGCTGGTCTGAAAGAGTTTTCAGTAATTTTACCGTTTAAATAAATAAGTACAAGGTCCTCTCATGCAGATCGTGTAGACTTGGGGCTAAAAAATTAAATGTATGGACTTGATAGCCTTACTGCAGGCATAGGAATATTCATTGTTACCATTGCTTTGTCCTGCAGAGCACAGGAAATGCTTTTAAAGCTGTTCTGTGCAATTATTAATCATCAATCTAAAAAAAAATTCCCAGAAATATAATACAGCGATGGGAGAATTTCATATTAAAGTAGGAAAGCGTGTTCGTTCATGTCAGTGGGTGATTTGCATTGCTCTGGCCCATTTTGCTGGACTCATTTTCAGCTGCTCTCACACTCACTGCTGTCAGGGAAGGCCCCAATGCATTCAGTTCCCAACCACATGGGTAGGGATTTTATTACACCACCTGCTTTTCAAACGTGTATTCTCTTACTCTGCTGGGGAAAACTCAAGCCTGAGGCTTTGCTAGGAGTAAATTTGAAGAGCTGAGAAGATGAGTAAAAACAGTTCTCTCTCTGATTCCCCTTGCAGATGAGCAAGCTTCCCTGTGCTTGCCTTCACGGCTGTTTTGCAAGCCTGGATGCAGGCGCAGGGTCATGGGCAGCTGACTGATAGTTCTGAAGGCTGTCACATGCACACGGGTGTGAACATTTCTGCCTCCCTTTGAGGCCCAGATTTTCTTCTAGGAGTGCAGGGAGCAAGGTTTTGGTCCTTGAAATTAGCACCTGTGGAGGTGGGCAAATAAAAGGTGCCTCTAGTCCGCTGGCCTTATTACAACTCCTTGATGCTTGGCCTGTGCCTTTGCTGGAACCAGGACATTAGCAGCTGAGTTAAAGGGATCAGGGTTTCATCTGCAGTCATAAAATGAAAAACTGCAGAAAAGCCTTTCTAGGCTTGGGAGCCTGTGTTTGTGAGTCTGTATCCATGGCTGCTTTCACAGCTCGCTCACATTTTTGGTCTGGTTTCTGAGGGCTGGCTTGTGGTCTGTGTGTTTCTACTCACGGGTTTGATTTAGGGGCAGAAACTGGAGTAATAAATGTGTGATCGAGCAGTTGCTGGTGAGTTTGTAACTGGAAAGAATTCATTCAGCTAATAAATGTCAGTTTGTTTTCTCTGTGCAACCTGGTCTAGTGGAAGGTGTCCCTGTCCATGGCAGGATTGGAACTGGATGATCTTTAAAGTCCTTTCCAACTCAAACTGTTCTGTGATTCCATGATTATATCAAGGTGCTTTTTTTCAGATCAGGTCAGAACTCCCTTTATTGCACCACTGTTTTGCAAGGTATCTTAAACAATATATGGCCTCTTCAGTTTTTTTTTAAGCTTCTGAATAGAAAGCATCCTCAGCTGCTCAACCCAATCTCCCTCATTTTCAAGCCTCTCAAAATTATTGCTTTCATCTAAAACTGCTCACCCATTGCTATGTCTAGGTGACATGCTTTTCTGTGAGCACCTTCTGCTTAAGCATTTGCACTCAGAAAAGTAAAAGAATGTGTGAAAAAAATTAAAAATGGGTCTTTCCTAAAACTACATGAATGTATCTCCGAGAGATTAGCCTGAAATCGTGTTCATGTTCACAGTAAGGTTTTAACTTCGGGGAGAATTCAAGCGCTGGCTTGCCTTCCGGCGAGGACGAGGCGAATTTCTGCCTCGCTCTTCCCAGAAGGAGAGCCCCCCCTGCCTTGCCCAGGGCTCTCCTTTGTTCGGGGCCGGGCTGCGGGGCGGAGAGGCGGGACCCCGGCGGGGGCAGCGCGGCGGGGCCGGGCCGGGGCGGGCGGAGCCGTGTGCTCCGCGCTGTGCCCGCTCGGGCCCTGGCTCACCGTCGGGGCGGGCGGCATGTGGCGGGGNCATGACCAAGATGCCGAACCACCTGCACCACAGCACGCAGGCCAACGCCGTGCTGGCCATGGAGCAGTTCGAGGGGCTGCTGGGCACCAACTGCAGCCCCGACCTTCTGTTCTTCCTCTGCGCCATGTACGCGCCCATCTGCACCATCGACTTCCAGCACGAGCCCATCAAGCCCTGCAAGTCCGTGTGCGAGCGCGCCCGCGCCGGCTGCGAGCCCGTCCTGGTCCGCTACAGCCACGCCTGGCCCGACAGCCTGGCCTGCGACGAGCTGCCGGTCTACGACCGCGGGGTCTGCATCTCCCCCGAGGCCATCGTCACCGCCGAGGGCGCGGGTGAGTGCGCGGGGACCGGCACCGGCGCGGGGACAATGGGCGGCGGGCGGGGAGGGCAGCCCAGCCGGCCCGGGAGCCCTGCCTCTCCCCTGCGGCTCTTCTCGGATTCTCTTTGCTTTGCCCTCCGCTCTTCTGCCGTCTTTTCTCTGCCTTTAGCAGCCGCGTCGCTGCTGGAAAAGTTTTGCGGTTGGGCACAGAGTGTGTGTGACAAGTGACAGCCCCGCCGCCGTTCTGGGGACCGCGTACGAGTGTGGGCGCCACAGCCCTCGTTCCACATGAACGGGAAACCTTTCACACTCTCCGGTGACTCATCGGCAGCGGTTGCGGGCTGAGAAGGAAGAGCCACCCCAGTGAGGGGCAGCCCTCAGCCTGCCGGCTCCTCCCGCCCCCGTCCCCTCAGCGCTCCTCTCTGCTCATCTTCATCCGCTCCCTCCCAGAGCAGAGCGCTCCCCTCCCACACGAGGCCACCACCGCACAGACTGTGGGGAAAGATCTGTGCCCAGAGGAGCCCCCGGCAGGAGCTGGGGGCCAGGGTCTCCCCACCCACTTCCTATGCCAGTGGTGGCACATGCACTCCTGAAGAGGAGAAAACCTGCTCCTCTCAGTGGCTGGCGCTGAAGGCACAGGTTACAGCACAGCTTCCCCAGCAGGTCCCTGGGCTCTGGAATTTTAGCCAGGTGAGGAGCATAGCAAAGTGCAGCCTTCCGTTGTGTTTTGTTGCCAGCATCCCTGAGGTGAGCCACAGGCTGCCTCCTGCACCCCATGGTGTCTGATCGCTGTGGCCTCAGAGGGGCTGTTGGAGCTGCTCAGCTTTCCCCTGCGTCCTTCTCACCAGCTGAGCTCGCTGTGATCCCACAGGATGGCTGGTGCTGGCTGTCTGGCTGCCATCCAGCAGTACTGTCGGAGGCAGGAGCATCTCTGCGCAGTCAGGTGAGGGCTGCTGGCTGCTCGGGCCACCACCGTGCCACAAACCTGCTGTGGCTCAGGGATCCTGCTCTTCTCACAGCTGCCTTTGGGCTGGAGGAGTTGGCAGGACACCACTCCAATGTGGTGAGCTGAGACCACAGAAATATTGAATACAAGGAGCTATTGAACAGGAAACTAAAGCAAGCTGGTGGTAATCACGAGTGAGCTCTGACCTTTTACAAAGTGACCATAGTTCTTGTATGTTTTCAGGAAAACACTGCTGCAAACCAGGCTACCATTTTCTTTGATGCAAAGTTTCAGTGCTGGTGGCTCTGCTAGAGCTCTCCTTCAGAGTTGGAGAGCAGTACTGGGATGGGAGAGCAAACCAGAGGGGTCAGAGCAGAGCAGCACCCATGCACCCCATGAGTTTGTTGTGCTGCTACTTGTGCTGCACCTTCAGTGCCCAGAGCAGCTGTGCTGCATTATGGGAGCTCACTGACAGACCGTGGCTCTCACCTCTCTGTCTTCCCCCAGCAGTGGCCTGGGAACTAAAGGGGGATTTTTCCCGCTGTGCTCAGCACAGCATTTTACTGTGCTTCTGTCCCACTGCCAAATGCTTTATGTATCCCACTGCCAGTAATGCCAAACGCTGTAATTCCTGTTTTCTTCTCCTAACAAAATACACGCTTCGGTTTCCTGACTGTGCTCCCCAGCTCAGCCTTCCCAGGTAAGCTGCTCTCTCCATCTCTGTTTATTTACAGGTCAGACTAACCCTACTCCATCTCTGACTCTATTCTCTTACCCTCTGCACCTCTTGAAACCTCCATATCCTGCTATCTCCAGTCATTACTGCTTATTCCTGCCTTCTAACTGCTTCCCTCTTGCCTTTTCATACTTTTTTTTTCCCCAGCTCATGAACACAGCCATCTATTTTTGCCATTTTTGAGGGCTGCAGTCCTGCTGGGGTAGTTTTGGGAAGATGTGATTTTGAACACCAAGCATCTTTCTCTGCAGCATTAAGGTGCTTTTAAAACCACCTTAAAATGGCTCCAGCTTGAGCAAGGGTTTGGCAGGTCTGCAGCGATTTGAAAGCAATCACATTCAAATCTGGAGGGAGGAAGCTTGGCTGAAATCGCCCCTGAGTTACCTATTTCTGAGGACCTCAGCAGTACAATAACCTCTTTGAGGGATTCCAGGGCCAGATCCATGAAAACTCTCTTTCAGTGAATGAGAGCCTGATGACATTCTCATTTCTGGGCTGAATATTTTGAACTGATGCATTATGCACCAGACTGAAAGAATCCTTCTTGAGGGAATAAAACTGTTCTTTTAGAAAGCAGAGGGAAGGATTCCTGTTCTGGGAAGAGTTAAGGTGAACACTTTCAAATCCAATTCTCCAAATAAAGGATTGCAGCTCAGCAGAAGACACGAATAACCAACTGCCTGATGAGTAGCGTGCATGATACCTGGCTCTTATTTGTTTTCATTTATCTCCTAAGCATTCTAGCCCCTTCTGCTTTCTGTAAACTACATCTAATAGAGCAGGCAGAAATATAATCCAATGTTTAATGATGTAGAAGGGGCTTTTTCTATTCTTCAGAAGAAAAATCTTGTTTTTGCTTCATTGTTTTGCTACCCGTAACAGGTTCTGCTGTTTCCTTTCCTCTTGAGGTTTCTGCATTATTGCTGGTGAATGTTAGAACATTTGTGTTGTCCCTTCCATAAGAGAGCAGCCTTAATGATGGTGTAGTTGGTGTTTGTCCTTGTCAGAGGGTTCACAAGCCCAATTTCCATCAGTTTTATTCCCTGCATCCCAGAGGCCTGTGCCTGTTGCAAAATATAGGGGAACTGTGGTGGGTAAAATCTGTGATAAATCTCAGGAAGAAGTTCCCTTTCAGCTGTTGAGGCACAGTTCTCCACAGATGTCTTCTAGGATCTCTTTCCATTGGAGTCCAGGTGGTGAGAAAGATCTGAACACTTCCTGTCACAGGACCAGGGGGATGCTGATGTGGTGAAGGGCTGAGGCAGCTGCTGCTGTGTCTGTGATGGAGGAAGCTGACAGCAGTGCTGTGTTTTGGGCTCCGTCAGAGGAATAGCTGTGCACACCCCCTGGGCTTGTGCTGGTCTCTATGATGCCTTAAGTTTTAGCTTTTATATTTTTCAGATTCTGTGCTGGTTTAGTGTGTAGTTCTGGGCTTCATATGAAGGGTTGGTAACAGAGTAGGGAGACAAAACAATTCCTTTCTAGCTTGGGATCAAGGACAAATTTTAGGCCCAAGAGTGGAAACAACAGTGAAGGAAGAGAGGGAACAAAGAGGATGGAGCTTCATAACCTGGAGCTGGAATTGGACAATTCACTCCAATGTGCTGATGGACCCAAACCTATCAAAGTTTGAGCCCTCATAACCGGGCGGCCATTTTGTGCCCATTTGTGGGTTTGACTTGGGTGTAGGCCCAAGGGGTTCCTGCACTGCCCAAGCTGGATCCTTTCAATAAATCCCTTTTATTCTACCCAGTCTCTGTTTCCAGGTCAGGCATCATCCAAAATCTGAGTGGGAGAGCTGATTAGGAGGTCTTAAGTTCCTCAAGTTATAGAGACTGGCTTAAAACAAGTATCGTGTGGGAAATGTATGTTTCTCAATTTTTCATTCTCTTTGGGAAACATCTGGGTTCCTTTACAGCCAGAAAGCAGAGGGATGCTGCAGACATGGTGTGGGTGTTCTGGAGGTGAGTGTGTTGCTGAATATTTTGGCTTTTTGTGGAGGATCCAACAAATCATCATCCAGGATGGAGGATGAAAGAGAATCTTGACAATACATTGACACCCCAGATGTCGGATTAGTGCCTGCTAATGTCTGAAGTTTCCTGTGGCGTTTATGCCATGTCGCTGTCCTGTGCTTTTTGGAGGTGAAAGTGGTTTCTGCTTGCAGACATTAGTACAAGCTGTCTTACATCTCTGGCAGGTCCTGTTCACTTGCTCCATTTTTTGATGTTGCCCAAGTCCTCCATGTCTATCTGGATGAGTTCATAGTAACCCAGTACATTAATTTGGCATTGCAGGCTTAAAAGACAACTGAACTCATGCTTGTTTCTTATCTATTATGAACTTAATTTCCAATACAGTGGTTTCCAAGCTCCAGTTCAAATTTGTTCTGGCGCAGTCTTTGCCTGGCTCTGCTTGGAGCAGTTGATGTGCAGGGTGGTGCTGGGGGAGTGTTACAGACTGTGTTGAGGACCAGCACTTGTGCCCAGGTTAGTGTTTATAAATTTGGGATTTGTTTAGGTCTTTGCTCAAAACTTGGGAGCAGCCTCATTCCTCAGTTAAAGAAAAATTTTTTTACAAGCTTCAAGCTTGAAACAGGACAGGAGAAGTAAAGAAGAGAGTTTAAATGTTAATAGTGAAGATACCACCAATGGTGTTAGGTGCTTGCTACAGTTCAGCTGCCTTTGTAGGCTGCGTCCCCTGGATTTTACAGTCTAAACTTTTAGTTAATATCTGGGCCATTAAATGTCATCAAAACCTGGTGGGATTTTTTAGGAGGAATAATATGTTATGTGGAACAGCCGTGTTTCTGGCTGCTCTGCAACTTGGGGTTTGAATTCTTTGTATTAAATCTTAACTAGAATCAATTTTCATATTGCTTGTCTTTTCCGTGCATGTTTTTGCAACCAACTTAGCAAAGATCCTCGCTGTATTAGAGCTGAAGTACGAATTCATGCCTTGTGGGAGGGTTTCTTTATTGATGGGGCTCATAGATATCTCAGTCTGAAGAAGGTACCCAAGCAGCAGCCGCAGGCTGTGGTTTATTTCTTTGGAGCCCAGAGCCTGGAGTGGGTTCAGTAATAGCTGGGCCATATTCTTTAATTGTAATGACAATCAGGATCGTGTTACATTTGGCCTTCCTCTTCCTTTTAACATTTTTATTTATTTAAACAGTGATGTAGGAAAGATGTTTGCTCAAAACTAGGTATTACTGAGTTGTTTCTCTTTTCCAAACCGCTCATCCAAATCTGTGGTTGCAGGCATTGTTATTTTGTACACTTTACTGTGTAAGTGGCTTTTATTTAGCTCTCCCTGTTAGTGTTTTGTTTGTTTGTTTGTTTAATATAGAATCCCTCTGAAAAGCAATTGATTAAGATGCCGTATTGGAAAAAACAGTTTGGATTTTGTCCCCTGCTCCTAAACAGAATTTATAGGAAACTTTTGGATTGGACCTCTGGATAGTATTCCCCTCTTTGGCAGTCCTGCTAATCATCACTGACATGTGTTTATTTCAGGAAGATTGCTTTGCTTAGAGCTTGGC
The DNA here is from genome assembly GCA_013400315.1 of Bombycilla garrulus. Classification (NCBI taxonomy): domain Eukaryota; kingdom Metazoa; phylum Chordata; class Aves; order Passeriformes; family Bombycillidae; genus Bombycilla; species Bombycilla garrulus. Next base: position 92,834 of record VXBU01014336.1, on the reverse strand, counting down.
TGAGAGTTTGCCCATGAAGAGAAGTGGAGCAGGAAGTCATTCATTGGGTGTTCCTGGTTTGGGGTAGGACAGGTGACCTGGCAGTGCAGAATTGGGAGTGCTGTTGTGTGTTGTAGTTTGGTTAAAGAGGAGCTGTGTCCCTGAGAGTGCACGGGAACCTGTGGCAGGTTAGTTTTGTGCTTGTTTGCAGGGCCAGGTTTAAAGTGGCCGTATCCAGTGCTCACAGCTCCTCCTTGTGTGAGGGTCAGCTCCAAGGACAGCTCCTCAGCCAGTACCCACGAGTGTCCTTCTCCACATGGGCCAGGCAAGGCTGTGAACCCTTTCCTGGGCTCTGGTTGATTTTGAGTCGTAGTTTCAATGTGAATTGGACCAGGTTTGCTCAAACACCATGAAGTCATGCCTGCTTGGATCTGTCCTTGGTTTAGATGGGGACGGTGCACTTCAGGGCTGCTTTTTTCTTCTGTGGATGGGAGATGGTAAGCATTTAATTGATGAAGACTTGTTCTGTCCCCTGTAACAATTTTGATGGAATGGGGAATGTGCTTTGATTGATGAAGACTTGTATCCCTGAAATACCTGTTTTGGTAGGAATTTTAGCTTGCTGGGCCACATGAAAAACCAGAGGAGTTGGCTTGGTCGTATGCAGATAGTCTTCAGGAAAACCTGAGAATGTGGCCAGGGCAGGTGAGTGAGAGAGGCAGTGAGCCTGGACAGCTTCCTCTGCAGGGGTTTGGATGCCCAGAGTGGTGAAATCTGAGGCCAGTCCTGGGTACACAGAGAGGCCTGTGTGGCCACCTCCCTGTGGCTGGAGGGTTTTGCAGACGTTTTGTCTGTAGTTGGAGCAGATGGGAGGATTACCAGACCACAGACCTGAGTGCTCTCTGTGCTTTTACCACATCAGAAGGAATTGTGGATTTAAAGCTAGAGCTTGGCTGCATGAACAAGGCAATAGATAATTGGCCCAGGAGGGGAAGAATGAGAAGTGTGGTTGTCCTTTTGTTCACCATTTGCAGGAGAGAAGCCATTTCAGTTCCTCTTTGACCGCATCCTGGAATACCAGAATGCATTTGATACAATCTAAAGTGCATTCTTAATGCACTGAGGGTAACTCAGGTGAATAATGAAAATCAAACATGTAAGTAAGAATCAGCTTGTGTAGTTTGACTTGGTGAAGATTCAGAGGTTCTATGGAAGTACCTGATTGCAAACATCAGATTGGCTCCATAAAAATGTTGGGTTTTTTCTATAAACTAAGATCCTGTGGTAGTTGGGAACTTTCTTTGCAAGAAAATGGATGTGATGTTTTATTAGCAACAGGATATTGAATATGCTCTTTTATATTCAGTCTTTCTGTGCTGTTTTCTATACCCTTTGCTCTTTATGTTGCTTAGCAAAATTATTCCTGAAGTCTCAGATTTTTTTAAAGTTAATTATTATGTGAGGGAATTCGTTGTTTTTCGGTTTTACTCTTGCCCTGACTGTGATTTAGCTGCATCCTCATTTATGTAAATGAAGTTTCATGTTGCTATGAGTACTGTAAGTATTCATTAAGTGGAAATTTTAAGTCCATTTTTTTAAACAGGGATGACAAAATTAGAAGGTTAGCTAAGTAATATAATTTTTCTTGTAAACAGGTATTTACAGAGTTTGCAATTAAATAATGATCCCGGCCCTTAAAATTTTAATCCACACATCTCAAGTCATCATGAATCCTGAGTATCATGAGTGTCCTGGGCTGTTTTACAGCCAAATGCTTACAGCTCAGGCTGCAAGGGAGGAGCTTTGTTACATTTGTGCTGCATTGTAAAGGCAGTGGCGTTGCCTCCATGATTGTGTAAGAATCTAAGAAAGGTGATTGTTGGATACCAGATTCCAGAATTGAAGAGCAGCGTAAATGACTACGTGTGCAAAATTACAGAAGGGCTTTTTCTTTGAAAGCTCATTTGTTTTTTCCATTATTTTGTGCCATTCTAATAAAGTACCCTGCCTCTCTCCCAATTCTTGTTCCTCTTGAATTTATTTTGTCCTTAGCTCATTCAAGGTTATATGCATTAACATACTTGTTTTTCATTATTAAATATATATATAAAGCCATGGAATGGTGTGATTTAATAAATAGGTTTGAAACGATGCATTTTACTGATGTGGGACACACTCCACTTATGAATGTGTCTGAAAGCAGTTCTTTGGGCATAGTGCCTTTTTAAACTTCTGTTCCTTATCTGTCCTTCAGAGTAATCAGTGTGTTTTTAACTGAGGGAAACATTTATTTTGGCATTTGCTTCAACAGTATGATTATGGTTGGTTGATTTGATTTCCTCAGTAACCAAAAAAATCCCCAAAAGTAATTTCTCCTTCATCATCTAATGAAATGCAAACACTACATGTGTTTTCTGTAGGTGATCAAAATTCATGGCATAAATGTCAACCCTTGTGTGAAACTTGCCAGTCTGTGGCAATGGAAATGGGATATTTAGTCTGCTTCAGCATTTAACATGATATGCTGGATTCAGGTGAAATTTGGGTAAGACATTGTGTCAGCTTTACTGTGCTGACCTCTAGAATATTACAAACTGTTTATTAGTAAAGTTATTAAGTTCCCACCTATTAAATGTAAGAGAAAACATTGCAATGTATGTGTAGTGAGATAATCCAATATTAAATGCTAACATTTCTTTATATATTTTACAAATCCATGCCAGATTTCCCTATGGATTCTAATAATGGCAACTGCAGAGGTGCTGGCATTGGTGAGTACATTTTTATAAAACTGTGTAATAAGCTGTAGGCTTTCAAATCCTTTAAATATTTGATTAAATCAGAGGGATACTAAGTGATAAATACTTAAATACTTAGTTTTGACTGAAAATACTGTAGATTGTGCTTTTGCATTACATGGGCAGGTGGGATTTGGGGCTGGTCAACCTCAAAATGTCCATCAAAGCAAGAGGGCTGTGCTGAATTTATTAAAAGTCTTTTCTTGAACAGAGAGAGTAATCATTGAATTGATTTTTCCCTGGGCAAAACCAGTGAAGATAATGGTTCATTCTGACCTTAAAGTTTTCAAATTAAATTCAGTGTTCTTTGTAGGTAATGGCAATACTCCCATTAGCCTGAGGAGGTTGAGGATGGCACCTTCTGAGGCTGGTTTTATCCCATTGCTTTTTATTTCTGTTTTGGTTTTGCTGGAATGCAATAAAACCAAATAAAACCCCTTGAGCATTACCACTACTTGCCAATGCAGAGAAGCAAAGCCCAGGATGGTAGTTATTAATTACAAAAATGTGAATCTTTTGCTTAAGCAAGCCAGTGACTGTAGATTTCCTTGAATTTGGTTATGATTCCATCCAAAGTTCTCCTCTTAGGTCTTTGTCAAGAAATTGAGACTTGGAAGCCTAGCACTGACCTCCAGGTGTTCCCTTCTGCAGAGGTGCTGATGAGCTACTGGTGTTCAGTTCAGCAATATCAACACCTCAGCATGGTTGTTGAACCTAACATTAGATACCTACATATATAATTGCAGCATTAAGCTCTGTGACCAAATTGTAAAAAGGTATTAGGAATGCCCTGTTTATAATACAGTTTAAATTTTTAATCAGTAGGTCCCAATGTGAAAGCAGCTATATTCATGCAAAATGTTCTTTAAATCAGTGTATACCCTCAAAAACCCAGGTACAGTTGAAAAAAAAGACAAACTCATAAGAGCAAGCCTCTTAACAAGATTTGCTTTAAATATCTCGAGCATGGGACCATGTCTGGAAGACTTGCTAAAGTTATTTATTACTCATGTTAGTATCTTTATAGTTTGAAGCCGTTTCCAATTGTGTGGCATTGGGAAAGTCAGGATTTCATGCTTGTGGACTGTACAAAGAGCATACAAAGCTTCATGTTGGGTATGAGAGCAAAGCTCTATGCTCTCAGTGTCATAGCAAAACTATGGAGCATATTTATAGACACATACTTACTGCTGCTTGTCCACAGGCATGTACAAGGCATGTAATTCCAGTGGAAGAGGAAAGTTTCATCATATTGTAACTGTTGTGATGCTTTTCAATGACTGAAAGCAAAACCAGACCTAAAAAAATCCCCTCTAGAAAATAGGGTCAGGATGCACAGAGAAATTGCTGATGCAATATTTGCTGATGTCACTGCCTTTTACTGCACATCCATGATTTCTGGTTCAGTGTGCTACACCTGTTTGAACTGGCAAACACAGCTGGACCACCTAAAAGGCTGTGCTTCAAAATGGCTGTATTTATATATTCAGTCAAGTAATGTATTTAAGATGACACACATATTTGTTGGCAGCAATCCATGGGGAAAACCATTCTCCAGTGTAGTCCATGTCCTTTGGCATTTACAGAGGGAAGTGAAGACAGATTTTGAGCAGTTGGTAGTCCTGTATTTACTTGAAAAGATAATTTAATGGCCAGCTGTGATCTCAGTCAAAGCTTGTGGGAGCCTCTGCTGCCTCTCTCTGTGCTTGAGATTTACCATTGCTGTGGTCTCTGAGCTCTTCTGGTAGTTCTGGCAGCTTCTGAGGAGGCTGACAGCTAGGATGGGATTTTAAATGTAAATTTTGAAAGCGTGTGAGTGATTAGGAGGTTCTTCAGTAAGAACATGGGCAGGTCTGTAATTTAGAAATAGAACTAGACTAATAAAATATATTCTGAAATTAATAAAGTAAGCCAATACTGCCTTAAAACTGAAGGAAGTGTGAGACTGTGTTCTTGTCTTGCAGTTTAGTCTGTTTAATTTTACCTGGGACACAGTGCAAAGTACTGCAGAACCTTGTAGTGTATGACTTGTTGGACTTGAGTGCTGAGGTGCCTGTGTGAGCCTGGGTCATAGGAGCATAAATCTTTTATGCTTATAAAGGCAGCTTATAAAAGGAGCTGTGATTTGGCCACAGTATCCATGAGCTCACAAAGGCAGAAGGGAAGCCAAAAATCACTTCCCTTCTCTGCTTTTGTTATTTTAACATGAATGCGTAGAAAAGTTAAAGTCTGTAGGGCTCTGTAGATAGATTTCTGTGGATGTGTTTGAAATTCAAGGAAAAAATATACTTTTCTTTTGAAATATTTTCCTCTTTCCTGTATTTATTTTTCGTATTTTCAACTACAAAAATTCTTCCAAAAATTTTTTTCAAAAATAAGTAATGATTTGAGAAGTCAGTAACCGTATGATTCCATCTCTTTTTAATTTTTTTTAATATGCATGAATTTTATATAGCAAATAAGAGTTCTTCTTCAGACTCTTCAAATTTGATTTAACTAAATCACTAGCTTATATGCATTGATATTTAGAATGATGGTGTATGGAAATAAGCTGCATTAAATCTGCTTCCATTTATGCCAAATCAAATGTCAAAATAGATGGCCGTGCATATGTAATACTGGGATCTGCTGCTGAAATAACTCCACCAAACCATGCTTAGACAGCAGTGTAAAATAAGTAAATATTTACACTAGAACAACCAGCCCTGAAATACCAGTGGTGTTAATGAACCCCACTGTGGGTCTGGAGCTTCAGCATTAGCATTCCCTGGGCACTAATGAAAATGTTTTTACCTCTCTTAGAGTTCCCAGCTGTCTGGCATCTGCACCTTTGGAATTGCTGCTCTGACAGTGCTCACTTGTGTTGGTTTTTGAAGGTTATCCTTCTGGCCACAAGGGCTGAGAATTTCTCTTTTTTTTTCATTAACCTTGGGCCTCTGGGTCTTAATAAAATGCTGTAAGATTTACACAGTTCCTAGTGGTGAATTGGATGGACCTCTCAGCAGCCTGATCCAGTTGATGTCCCTGCTTATTTGCAAGGGGGTTGGACTGGATGGCCTTTAAAAGTTCCTTCCAATGCCAAATATTCTATGAATGCCTGCTAGCCAGAATATCCCAGCTTGCTGAACTAACCTGAGATACACAGTATTCAAAGAAATGCAAGGGGGTTGACTGCCATAGTGTTTTCTTTCTGTGTCTGTATTGTGGTCTGTATGATAAAAGGAACAGAAAGGAGGGCAGTCCTTGAGAACAGCATTGCAAGGATGGAATTACAGCACCTGCAAGCACAGGATTGAACTTTGCATTGGCTTAAAATGATGATTTTGTAACTTCAGACCCAAAGTCTGTGTGTCTGTGTTGTGTTGTGGTTTGGGTTTGTTTTGTTGTTTTTTTTTTAAATTTCAGTATGTCAGGTTTTCTCCTAAAAAGCATCCAAGGTCTCATGGGCAGTTCCACATCTCCCAGCAGAACAGGCCAGGAATGCCCTGTGGTTTTTAGCATTTCACTGTAATAAGCAAGTCAATTCAGGGAAATTTCTGTTAGGTGTGAGCTCAAGGTTGGAGATTGTCACTGAATACTTGCTCTTTTCTTTCTAAACAAAGCTTTCTGTTTCTGTAGACCGCTGCAAGTGCAAGCCTGTAAAAGCTACCCAGAAGACCTATCTACGCAACAACTACAACTACGGTAAGAGCAGCTGCATGGCCAGCTCCCAGCTTTTTGAAGGCTGCAGCAAGGGGAAAGTTTTCATTAATAAAGCCTGAAAAGTTCACAGTTACTAGTGGTAACCCAATATTACTTATTGCAGGAGGGAGGTGTAGTCTGAAACGTTGCCAAATTAGAAGGATGGAGGGGATTAGCTTAATGTGTTAGTACAAGAGTGTCTTTGTTATTTCGGTTTTAGTGCAGGCATTTGGAGTTTGTGTACTTCTCTAGTGTGAACAGTGATGCAACAAAAATGACACTGCTGTCGGCTGCTGTGCCTGAGCTGCCTCTGTGATTTCCAGTATTCTCAGCTTTTGCAGGAGGGGAATTTTTTGGCAGCTTTCATGCCCACTAGGTCTCCATGAGGTCTAGCAGGTTCTTTTCCTGCTGGTGTATCGAAGCCAGCAGTGAGCATCTTGCAGCTGTGCTGTGCTGTCAGTAACACCTGTAAAAGTGCAAATGGCCTGGTCTTCAGGCACGCCACAGCTCCAGGCTCATATTTTTCTTCACACTCTTTGTTTCAAGCAAATGGGGCCAATGAAGCCACTGGATACATATCACAGGAGCTGAACAATTGGGCCCTTCCCTAATTGCAAAAACCAGGCCTTTTTAAGCAGTTAGACCTTTACCACTTACACAGTTTTAGATCATAACAAACATCATTCCACCACACACCACAATGTGAACAGGTGATGGTTTTGCAACTTGTTTTTCTACCCCTAATTCAGCTGTGTCACCTTCCCACAGTCCTCCTTTGCTTAGCCAAAGTCACAGACCTGAGCCATGGTTTTACAAAGGTAACAAGGCCCTTATTTTATAAGGCTTTACCTATATGCAACAGCTCCTTTTTTTCCCCATCAACTGGGGCAAAGAGCCTCAGGTTCAGTGAACTTTAAAGCTTTATTTAAATGGTAGCCATTATATAATATTTATTTGGATGACACATTTATAAAACAGAGTCAGACAATCTTCTTTTAAAAATAGTTTCTGTTAAAAGCTAAAAAATGATAAATGCATTCAAACACTTTTCTGATCACTAGTCAGTTTTATGTTTTGGTGGATTTATTTATAAAAAAAATGGAGTGACTTCTCTGGTCAGGAATTCCATATGGCAGAGTCATTGAGCTTGCTCCTGTCCATTTTCTCAAGCATTTGAAATTAAATAGGTTTGAAAAGGCATTTGAAATATCTCCAAACTAAAGCAATATTTTATTTTGAGATCTTAAAAGGTTTTGAGAAAGGGAATCACACTAGATGCACAAGTTAGTGTTTGTTGGCAACTGTATTTAATGTGCCTGCAATGCGTGCTGGTTAATGGTTGTTATGGGCAATGCACATGAAGTAAGTAAGTCTGTAGTTTTCTTTCTTCTATATTACCTTTTTCACATAGGAGACATTTGTAATTTGAGGTATTTATATATTTATTTGTAGTGAGGAAAGGGACTCTTGCTTGCAGGCTGTGAATGACGTGGCATTCTCTAGAGCATGACCTCTGGGTTGGCTTTGCATTTGCATGTGGTATCAGTTCAGTGGTCACCATGAGAGAATGAAAAGCTTTGCCTTTGAAAGGCAACCTTTCCTCCTGTGCAACTTAAGGCAAAAAGAAAGGGTGAGAGAGGAAACAATTAGAGAGGTCACTGGGTCAAGATCAGGAGCATGTGAAGTTCATAAAGAGCAGAGCAGATTAGTGCTGGGTCACTGGAGAGAATAAAAAAGGTAAGGGCCTGTCATCCAGCAGAAGTAGTGATATGAGAAGTTTTAATCCACATTCACTTTTTGTGTGAGGGGCAAAGGGATAAAATTTGCTCATCTGTACTGCAGGTAGTCAGAGGGAACAGTCACAGCTCAAGGGAGAGGGAGAGCATGGAAGAAATAGATTTAATATATTTAACGTGGAAAGGGTGAAGAAGAAAGGAAGGAGGGAAGTCAAAGCTCAACTCAAACAGGACATAAATCCAACTGCAGGTACATAACTCCTGCTCCTGACCATATTATTTAGAGACACACACTGAGGAGCTACCTGGACTTCCTTGGTGGAGAGTGAAGTAATGAAGGGAAGAGATGGAGGCAGAGACACTGCAGGAGTTCAGCTAAGCTTCTGATAAAGGACCATGCAAAAGACTAATGCCAGAGGTCACCGGGAGCAGCTTGGGAGTGACCTGCATTATCTGCTGCTTCTAACAACGCTCTTTGTGACTCTTTCCAGTCATTCGGGCTAAAGTGAAGGAGGTGAGGACTAAATGTCACGATGTCACTGCAGTAGTGGAAGTCAAGGAGATCCTGAAATCTTCCCTAGTGAACATTCCAAAGGACATTGTGAACCTTCACACGAATTCTGGCTGCCTGTGCCCCCCGCTCAGTGCCAATGAGGAGTACATCATCATGGGCTATGAGGACGAGGAGCGCTCCAGGTAACTCTTCTGTCCAGTTTTTCCTGGCTCTGGGTCTTCAAAGAAACAAGAGCAGCTGTTGGTTGCTGTAAAGTTGTTTTTTGCAAGAATACATCAGTCTCAAAGGCAGAGTTCTCTCTCAGAGTTTTAAGTCTGTGTTAAAAGCTTTCCAGTAAAGGGTCCTGAGCAGCAGCAGCGGTGACAGCAGCTCTTCCTTCTTTCATATTTTCTTCTTCCTCTTTTTTTTCCACCCCAATACAGGGGTTTTTATTCATAAATCCTCCAGTCAGCTAAAAACACAGCTCTAAAACATTCTTCCTACACCTATCAGAGCTCAATTTTAAAATGCTGAAGTAGTGTTAATTCTTACGTATACTTTATGCATGTAGTTCTATCTGTTCATGCAGATGGCTCTACCTGTTCTATCTAGTTATGCAAGCAATGTTCTGCTATGTTTTCATTATGTCTGGAGCTAAGTTACTGAACTTTAAACTGGACCATAGGGCTTTTTAGTCTTTTAAGGCACTTAAAATATATTCTTTCTTAATTAAAAACTAAAACTTAGATTTATAATTCTATTTCATGTCTGTGTGGCTTAATATATCTTAATTTTTCTGAAGGCTTTAATTCAATCCCTGCATTCTTTTGTCTCTCTGAGGAACTCAGAGAGGCTTCTGTCTTACACATTCCAGCACTCTTCCTGTGTGATCCTTGCAGCACGTTCCTTGTCACTGTTCCTCTGTCAGAAAGCTGAAGGTCAGAGCCAACAGGAAGGGAAACTTGGTGAGGGTGTGTGTGCATCTCTGTCGGGGCATTCAGGGAGGGCAAGGCTCCCTGCAGGCACAGGGATCTTCCTCTTGTGTTGGGCTGTGTTACTCGTGATGGAGTAACGGGTTGTCTCTGTTGTGTAGGTTGCTCTTGGTGGAAGGCTCCATAGCTGAGAAGTGGAAGGAACGTCTTGGTAAAAAAATAAAGGTAAGGAAAAATACCTCACCTGAAGTTAAATGTTGTGGGTGCCATAAAACACAAAACACCTACTTACCTTTTCAAAATAAGAGAAGAAAATGCATATGCTGCCTCCAGGTGATTAATATCATGTATCAAAAGCTAACTTGGTTGTTATTTGATGTATTACTTAGAGCTGCACGCTGAGCAAATTAAAGGGATACATTGAATTACCCCAAAGTATCCCAGTGTAGCAGCAGCCAAAACCTCTATCTCAAAAAAGCAAATAATAGGGTCTTTCAACTCTGTAGGCAAGCTACTACACATGTCTGCTTAGTTGGGGTTATGATATGAATTAACAAAACCAAACAGACCAGGGGCTTTACAAATTCTTATATTGACACAATTTCTCAGCCATTCTTTTGCCATAATGGTTGTGCCTGTGCAAACCTGTGTTCTCTTCCATTCAGCGCTTTCTTCATCAGTGTAAGGGTCACTGGCAGGAAAACACTGTTGTGTTTACAAAATCAAGATTTTCTGTGCACATTTCTGACATCAGTGGAGATTACAGGAGTGAAAAGATACAGGGATCTTATTTCAAGTTGTTTGATTTGGCATAACCCTGGGAAATTCAGTGCTGCAGAGAAAAATATCAGGTTGTTGCCATGGGCTGGCTTATGCTCAGTTAGAGTTCTTGGGTGGTGACAGCATTTGCTGGAATTTTTTTGGGGAAAACACTCTTTCATTTATTTCCTTGCCATCTGTAACCTGCTGCCTTGGCCCTCACACCCAGCCTGGGGGTGTTGAGGACCCTGCCACATCCCCATCCACTTCTCATCATCATCCTCCTTTCCAAGAGCATCAACTCTATTATTATTATTATTATTATTATTATTATTATTATTATTATTATTATTATTATTATTATTATTATTATTACTA
>VXBU01014336.1:48319-82050 GCA_013400315.1 Bombycilla garrulus | reverse complement strand
ATATAGTGCTTATTAAAATATGGATAGTAATAATTAATTATGAGTGTTTAAATATAATAAATGTATTGATAATTTAAATCAGTAATAATATTTAAATTTAAATAATTTTTTAAATTAACAAAAATCCCTTGACTGTTTTTCATCCTGCTTCCCCCAAAGACTGCATGAGTAGCTTCATTTAAATTTTGTTATTTCCAGGGTGAGTACCCCTTGTGCTGAAGCCTTTATTCCTTGCATCAAACCCGTCCCTCACAGAGGCTGCAGGAAAGCCAGGAAGCAGATTCCCAATTTAAATGACTTTTCCCAGTCAGCCCTTATTGCACCCTTGACCTGGTGCAGGGTGACACGGTGGAAACAGCAACAGCTTTTCTGCTTTTGCTGCTGTTTGTGAACACGTGGCTCTGTGAGCTCTCTGGTAATTTCTCTGTTGGATTTGTATGTATTAACAATGACGTGGGACTGCTGGCAGGCACTCCTTGAGTTTTTATTTTATTATCAGCCTCATTATAAGGTGAGACGCAGAAGATGGTGAGGGCTCATGCTATAACAGCAGCAGCCAGAATTCTCTTAGTTACAAGGCCTTTTTAAAAACTTTCTAGCCAATAGAGTCATGTTAAAAGCTCACAAGCAACTAAACTTGTACAAGTTGCTCAAGCCAATCATTAGAGGGACAAGTACTTTCTGCTTCTAACAATGCTTGCTTGCTTCATTATTAAACTTACATTTTTCTATTAGCTCGCTCGCCGTATTTTCTGAGGCCTATCCCTACGCAGCCCAAACCACATCCTCATTGTTTTCCGCCCTTGCACATCTGCTTTCTGGCGCTCTTCTGTTGCGAGATGTGCTTTCACTCAGGTGCTGAGCTTTGTCTCCCTTTTGTGTTTCCCACACGCTCCCCTGCAGCGCTGGGACCAGAAGCTGCGGCACCTGGTCAAGGGGAAGGGCGAGCCCGGAGCCGGCGAGGCCAAGCCCGGCAATGGCAGCAGCGCCCGCCTGGCCCGCAGCTAGAGCGGGACACTGCTCGGTGACATGCAGGGGACTGTCTGCCAAGACTTCACTGTTGGAGCAGCAAAGGAGAAATTGCACTATTGCACGTTATATTCTATTGTTTACTACGAAATAATGTTTCAGCTTTTATTAGTTTTTGTTCTCCCTCTTGTTTTCCGCCTTTTTCTTTTTGGATATGTGCAAGTCCTGGAAATGTATATGGTTTTTTTTTTTTTCCTGTTACTGAGAACTGTAGAAAACTGCCCTTATGAGATGAAGAAAGACAAGGACGTGTTCAGTTTAGCTTTTTATCTCCTGAATCTTATTCTGATGCAAGCAGGAATGAAATCTGGCAAAGACCATTGCTTAAAGTCATGACTCACACTGGCTTTCCCTGCTCACTCTTTCTTGGTCACTGTTTGCTGAAACTTGCTCTCTGTTGGGTAGGTTGTTATCTGGGTTTATGTGTATCATTTTTTATTCTGAAATATAATTCTGAAATACATAAACAGTTTTTGTTAAGAGAATTTTTTCTTTGAATCAGTACAGCTTTATTCAGTTTTCTTACAGATAAACCACTTGTACAAGGCAGAGTCTAACTTAAAATACTTCCTGCAACAAACACAGTGTGCACGTACACAGGGAACCTGACTTTGGACCTTGGAGGAAAGGTTGTCTAGTTCTGTAACCATAATTCACAACATGCTTCTTCTCTTATAATGGCAGTTTTTTTCCCCTTTTCTCAGCTGAGTTATAGGAGTAGGCAGATTCTCCAGGCCTGCTTCTCAGTACAGGTCTGCAGTTTAGCCTTTTGATTTTGTGGTGTTATTCTTAAATCCGTGCCTACATAAACAAGTGTTCAATGCTCAGTAACATATGTCCAATAAAAGAATTGTAGTCGCCAACACAGACCTTACCTGACTTCTGAACCAACATCGTATTGCTGATACTACTCTTCAAAATACAAAAAAACAAAAAACCCTTAATTTTTGTGCTTTAATAGAATTCTTTGCAGGCGGTGCCGGCAAAGAATTGATGATGGTAAGTAGAACAGCAGCATTTGGGAACATAATACATTGATAATATTATCATTATATTGATAATAATGCTGTTTTAAGATTTCAGTTAATAATCAGAGTCTCGGGACAGGTTTTCCATTGGGCTAGATACCAAGGAAATTGAAAAAGGACAACATCCTTCAACACTCAAATTTATAATTAAAAATAAAGGGATAATTTAGGAGAAAGATTGGTTCTGAAAGCTGGCAGAAGGATATTAATCCTCCAGGCATTAAATCTTCAGTATTTTCTCAGAATCACACAGGTCTCAGAATTATTTAGGTTGGAAAAGACCTCCAGGATCATCAAGTCCAAGCTTTGATTGATGTCCACCTGTCAACTAGATCAAGCACTAAGTGTCATGTCCCTGTTTTTTGAAGACCTCCAGGGGTGGTGACCTTAACAAGTATTTCTACTGAGTTGGTAAATAACAGAACAGTTTGTTAAGTTGTGAATAGCTTGTTAAATAATGTTGAAAACCTCATGATTTACTCCAAAGCACCCACTGAAATCACGTAGATGAGTGCTGGAATCGCAGTCACTGCTCATCATGTCATGTTCTGCTGTGAAAAGAATTGCAAAATCATAGAACCCTGTTAAAGATGTAGAAAATCCCCAGACAGAGTTTACCCTTTGCTAGCCACCACTACTGCAGATGGCCTCTCCCATACCATTCCTCTGTGATTAACACAGAGAAATCTGTATTTTATTTAATCTGTATTTAATTTAAACTGTATTTAATCCAGTTGCAACCCAGTACTGACATCAGTCACATTAAAAATCACCTGAGCAGAGCACAGAGCTGCACTTTAAAACCTCAGTAAGAGAAAAATGGGCAGCATTTGTAACAGTCACACATGTCATGATGTTACAGTGAAAATATTTCCCTAATTGGAAGCCACCAGGTTGCTCTTTTTCCAGAGGAATTAAGGATTTTTCATTAACACATGAAAAATGAGGGTGGCATGATGGGCTCCTTGGAAGAAGCATTTTTTTGCAATCCCTTAATTAACTGAGGAGCCTTTCACATTCTCTGACACTGCTTTTACCCATCTCTGGTTTTGGTGACTGAAGCTCTGCAGCACCACCCAGATTCACTTGTGCTGGCACTAATGACATCCAGGGACCAGTGAGGTACAGATGGCACAATTTCAGTTATTTCAGTGCCCTTGAGCAGTATCTCACACATCTGGTTTATGGCCTGGAGCACACTGGAATGCTCTGTTGCTCTAAAGCTGCACTTACTGCTTTACCACATCCATGAGGGCTTTGTGACAAGCTAGACTACTCCGCTGGTGTTTATTTAAATTATACTCTTATTGATTTAACATAGTGGTACATTATTTTCTTGCTTCTTCCCCTTTTCTGCCCTTTTTGTGCACAGTTTTGATGTGATCCTACATTAAATGTCCAAAAATGCACTATATAGCACATTGTTTTCAAAGTCATCCACTTGGGATGTGACTTTGCTTCAATTTGTGATGTTTTTTTGTTCCTCCAGTTTTATTAATTTGTGTAAACACAATGTCAAGTATGTTCTAAAAGTCTGGTTTGTCTGAAGTTGTGTGAAGGAAATGGAGTGTCAGCCACAATGTTTGCTTGATGGAAGAGCCCCCAGAACCATCATACTGTACAGCAAGGGAAAAGTGCAGTGCAAGGGAGGAAAAAACCCAAAGCAGACAGATTTACAGGAGCTTTAGAGTTTCTGAAGGGGCTGAACAAGCTGTTCCCATTTGAAAACATCACTGTGATGCATTTTGGACATGGTGGCTTGGTGCTTCCATTCTCATCCACACCCTCGCTTGGTTCCTGTGTTTTCCAGCATTGACAGCTCTGCCTGTGGTGGGCACGGTGAGTACAGCAAGGTGAGCATCACCACTGAATCAGCAAATCCTGTGAAGCATACTGTCAATCCTGTTTCATTACTGGGCTTTGGATTATTCCCTTTGTTTCTTTAAGTACTCAGTGAATATCAGTTAATGTGAGAAGGAAAATCTGCACAAAAAGCCAAGAGAACCAAACTTCTGAGTAATCATGTTTACTACTGTCCTCCTGTCCTCACTCTCAAAGCCTTTGGAAGAGAGAAAGGTTTGTTATTTTACATCTTGCCTAATTAGCTCTCTGTTTGAGATTCCCTGTGTCAGGAAAATTAATCCATGATGTCAGAGGTTTATGTCCAAAACGGAGACAGAGGAGTCCTGTAACTTTATTTGAGCAAACTGAGAGGCCATGGGGCATTTCCCATGGGGTCTCTTGAATTGCTGGAGACTTCAGCCTTCTTTTTATCCCAATTTCCCAGCCTCATTTTCCCTCCCTCTTTCCCCATTGGCTGAGGTACTTGAGAGGTACAGACTTCCTTAATACAGACCCACCTTTTCTTTGTATCTCTGTTCTTTTTCTCTAAGTCAGCACAGCTTCGNTCTTTTTCTCTAAGTCCAGGAATTCAGCACAGCCTCAGATGACAGTCTGTGTCAATTAGTGGAATTCCTCTGGAATTTATGGTCTCTCCCATTTCTTCTTTCACCTAACAGTGTCTGGCTTTATCTGCCAGCACGCCCACAGTTTGTTTGTAAAGACACATCCCTCTCATTCCTTTCACCTGAACATCCCATGCAGTTTAGAGCTAGAGACTATGGTGTGAAAATGTGGTGCTTTTTTAAAATCTTCCCTAAGCTGTGTGGAGCTTTGCCTTATATTCCCAAGTCCTGCACTCAGACCGGGTCAGTGTATGCTAACAGGTAGTGTTTTATTCAATTCATTTGTTTGTAAAAGTCCTGCTTCCCATCCAGCATCTACTTCATTCCTCTCTTAAAGTAAGATACTCTTGCTTCATCTTTCGATCCCCATAGCTAAAGCCAAATAAAAAATAATGCTGTGTGAGGATAAAGAAATGTTGTAGAGTCTGGGAGCAAACCTGCTTCTGTCACTGCAGGTAAAGCAGCACCTGACCTGAGGTGTCACCAGGGACAAGGAGCAGCTGTTTCTGTCAGGTCCTGTGCTGGCAAGTGATTGTGCAGTTCATGCAGGGCTCTGCCCTCCCTGGAGCCTTGCTCTGTCACTTGTTTCAGGAAAAAATACCTTGAATTGCTTTAGAGCACTGGCTGCACTGGGGCTTTGATGGTGTGACCCTTTAAATGACTTCCCATATGCTAGAAGGAAGCCTGGTTTCACTGTTTCCCAACATCTTATTGAACAGTGTAGGTACAGTACATAGCTTTTAATCTTGCCTTTTTACCTGCAGTGAAACTATTGGAGGGTCATGATCAGTCCATTAATTTTGTAAAAAAAATTTGTAGCTATGAAAAAAGTACTCAGTAGTCATTCAGTGGATTTCCTTGTTTCATTTCAGAACTGGTTTGTTTGGGGGCAGCACTAAAATCCTATAAAAAGAGGGCAAACAGAACAGCATGTGACAGCCAGCTTGTTAATGGTGTGCAGTGTGGTTATTTTACTGGGTGATGCACATGATGCATGTACCTGTGTCTGCACATGTGACCAAGTACCATGGGATGTATAGAAGGCTTGATTAAAACCATGCCTTTCCCATATCTGGGTTAGATTAGTCCAGAGAGAAAGTATGCAGCTTAAATTCTCTGTGAATAATTAGCCTGACAAGTTGCTTCTCTGGTGCAGCTCAGCAGATGAGGAGGCAGGAAGAATAAACACCCAAGTTGCTTATTCACAAGCAATGTCCTTAATTTCTGGCAGGGTTTCACTCCTGGCTTTAATAAATCTACTCTGGACATGTTAGCAGTGGCATGAAAATAACAGAGTTTGGTTTCAGCCTGGGAATTATTGTTTTGGAGTAGATTTCCTTCCATTGAAGCCAATAATTATCAGTCTATAGGGTGAGGAAAACTTGTATGTTTTGTGAAGAGCACAGAGAAAAGAGCCAGTGAGAAGAGCATAAGATGCATTCCTGAATGGTTGCTGTGCCACAGCATTAGGGAGGGTGACACCAAAACACAGCGCAGCCAGAAAACTGGTTGTGTCACTGACAGTGCCACTAGCAGCGAGATCAGCTGCAAAAGTTCTTGTGCTTGACCCTCTTTGTCAAAATGTTCCTGTTCTCCATGTTTTGTGGGCAGAGAGGGAAAAAGCATAGCTTTATTTCCTGTAGGGTTGTTGGGTGAGATGTATTTGGCTGCCCCTCTGACTTGCCACACTGAGGATTGCAGTCCCCTGTCCTGAGCACCAAGTTATTTCGCACCTGGTTCTTCCCACACTTCTCAGCCTCTGGAAAGCATCTGCCCGTTCCAAACCTGGAGCTGCCTCACACAAGGCTTGCTGTACACCTCCATTTTTGAGGAGAAATGTGTGTAGATGCTGAAGCCACCTTAGGTGTTTTGTGGAGGGCAGCTTCTCTTTGGTTACAGATGAGGATGTAGGAAGTCCTGAGGCTGAGCTACTCCCTCAGTAATTTCTTACAAAGGAGCCTAGGCTGTGCTGTGAAACCCACGGGAAAGACTGCACTGACTGAGCCCCTGCTGCCGTCCAGGCTGGGGATGGCAAACCAGGTCAGTGCTTCCCTCACAGAGCAGCTTCAGTGCCTGCATGGAGCTCAGATAAGCCTTGTCATGCAGGAGGGATTACTGGCTCTGAAGTAAACCTGCTCTGGGCCAGCCAACCGCCCCTCACTACTTCAGGGCTTGGAAGTGGTAATGATGGGAGATGGGGGAGGGATAGAAAAGGGGTTTTAGGACAAGAGTGGAGGAAAGAAATTCCTTGTGGCTCTGCTCTTGTGCCCCTTTGCCAGGCAGTGCAGTGAGAAAAGCACAGGTGTGTTACTGTGTAACTCAAGGCAGCATCAGACTGTCACAGGTGAATAGGGGAGCTGAATGCATGAGCCATCAGCAGATCTAATGTTAGGACTTGTTGGATTTTGAATGCTGAACACTGCAAATCCAACCTTCCTGTGCAGTTATCTAGGGTTTGAAATAGGGTCAGAAGATTTTGGTCACTTTCTCCGATGTGATCCATTTGGAAAATTGAATGTTTTTGTTCTCCATATGGACCTGTAACTGTCCCAGGTGGTGTGGCTGCTTCTGGCCCTCTCTTTGCCTTGCTGAGGTAGGAAAACCTGCACCACCTTTTTTTGGTCCTGGACTTGAGTATCTGAAAGTGGACATTGGTCACCAGGTTTGACATGCACAATTTCAGCTTTTTTTCCAGCATTTCTCTCTGGGAGATTGTTTGTCTGAGTGACAGGATAACCAGGCTTTTCCATTCCATTGCCCCAGGCACTCCATGAAGAAGCTCACAGTGTCTCTGCTCCCCTTTGCCAGTGTGGTTTTCCTGCTTCCCTGGCCCCGTGGAACCTTTACCACTTGTATTCTGACTGTGACATGCCACCTGACATTTCCTGAGGGCTTTCTTTCTGATACAGGTATCCCTCCTGTTCAAAACTGGGTGCTGGTTTGCTTTTTGCCCTGCAGCTCTCCCTTTCTCCTCCACTGTCCCTGGGTGTTTCCTGGCTGCTTATCTCCCTTTCTTCCGCTCATTGTTCCTCATTCCCAGCTAGAGCCAAGCCTCCTGCCTGGCTGATGACTGCCAGGGACATTTGCTTCCTCCCATTGCCTCACATCCCCTTTCAAGGGGGTCTGTGGAGATCAGTTACAGGGAAATTCAGTCTGTCTGTGAAGAACTTAAACTGAAATGCCCAAGAGTTCTTGGTACGTTGTTGACCCTGTGGCAGCCCTCATGATTTAATGTGAAACTTTTCACACCGTCCCAGAGTTCCAAGAAATTAAAGTCCCGGAGCTGCTGAGACAAGGTCTGCCTTTTTCCTGCCTGTGTGGGTGGATGAAGTATTCCTCCCTAGCTTTGCCCCTGGAATTGACTGTGTCTGAAATCAGAGCCGAACAAAACAACTCCAGCCCCCAAACAGCTGATATTTAATACTTCAGGCTGTGCAACTATGCATTTCCTAAATGTTTTGGTGCAAAATTCCAGATTGGAAATGGAAAGTTGAGTCTTATTAGAAGTATTGGGCAGCCTTACATCCCTTGGTTTGAGGAACCCTTTGGCTGACACCTAAATACTAAGAACGGGTAACCCATTGCCTGGCATGGACAATTTCTTCTGGAGCACAAAACGCGGCACAGGATGTTCTTAACACACTACATGAGGAAAAGCAGGAAAAAAAACAAAGCTAGTGTTTTCCAGCTGCATTTCAGTCCATGATTTTAGCACATTTTTTTCTTGTGAGAGGCTGGAAAGCAGTGGGAGTCTGGAGGGGAAGTAGGAGCCTGAAAAGAGCACAGGCTGAAAAGGATGAGAGGCCAAAGAAGTGGGGAAGACTGGAAGGCAAAAAGTGGAGGCTGAAACTTGGGGAGAGGTTTGTGGGACACCAACAAAAACTTTTGATGAAATGGAGTCTGAGAGTCTAATGAAGAGTGGAGGAATAAGGAGAAACCATTAACTAGAGTGGAGGTTTAATATAAAGGTGGGGCTCTAAAGGGGTAGAGGGACAAAGAAGAGCAGGAGATTGAAAAATAACAGAAGGCTCAGTGTGGAAGGTAGAGGGGGAAAAATGTGTGAAAATGGAGTACACAAGGAAGGCTGAAAAAAAAGTGGAGGCTAAAAATGAGAAGGAGTTCAGAAGGGAAGTTGTGGTCATAAATGTGAAGCCCTGAAAGTGGTGGGAAGCTGAAAAGAGGGCAGAGGCCACAGGAAGGGGCAAGGTGAGGATGAGGAAGGGCAGGGGCAAGGCAAGGTAATGGAGTGCAAGGCAGTGTAAATAGGGCATGAGGAAGGCAGCACAAGGCAAGGCACAATTTAAAGTATGGTTGAAGCATTATAACCTCAACCCTTCCTCTCAAGTGTAATTGGGTGATGAGAGACCATCCTGTTGGAATACCAGTAAATCAGATACCTTTTCTGGGTGAATATTGCTTTCTTGTTGACAAACTTAACTGGTGATCTCCCAGAAGGCCTGAAACAGGTACTTCAAACAGTGGCTTCCCAGGTGTCAATTTAGGAACCTTTGTGTTCAGTGCTATTTATTAACCATTTCCAAGCGAAAAAGTTTGCTTTTTTTTCAGCTTGAATGTTTTAAAAATACCAAGACAACAGTTTGCTAAAATTTTAATATTTTCATTAATGAGGTATGCTAGCTTGTGCCAACATTGTGCTGTTAACCTGTGACTCCTAACACCTGCCATAAATACAGGTGATTCAGTCTGAAGAGTCTGAACAGTTTCATTTATCCGTGCCACTCTCAGGGCTTTGTACCTTCAATGTGGTGTTTTCTCCTCCATCCACACAAGCCAGAGCTTTAACAAGGTGGGAGGTTCTGCTGTGCTCTGCTGGAGTCACTGAAGGCAGTCACAGTCAGCTCTGCCACAAAGGAAGGGCTTAGATTGTAATAGCTTGACCATACTTCAGCTTCTTAATTAAGCAGCCAATTGTTGTGAATGGTGATGATTATTCAGTGTGAGAAGTATTTTCCATGTCTCTGCAATGACAACAGGGCCATCGAAATGCACTTTTCTGTATTTTCAAGCCGTCCTAACAATTACAAGCAGGGTATTTTAACAGCCATGTTCTGCCTGTGGGTTTAGATGCCTGGTGCTCTGCCTTTCCCTATAAAACAGAGGGGCATGGAAAACTCCTGCTCTGGATTTACCTTCTGGACCTCCAGTCCTGTGGCACACAGCCTGCACCATTCCTGGACAAGGGGCTGAGGCCTGGTCAGCTCTCTGAGGGCGTTTCCCTGTGTAGCATCGTACAGTGATGAGCAGCAAGAGTTGAGCTGTCTGACCAGGAACCTGCAAACTCCTTCCAGCAACTCCCAGGCCATCAAAATTCTCTCCAACCTGGACATTAAAAACTGGAATCTTCCTGAAGCATAGGCCTTCTTTAGGTTACCTGTCTACTTTTTTTAGCATGTCAGCTGTTGGTTCACATCCATTTTCACACTGAGAGACAAAGAATGCGCCTGACAATAATTCTATAAAAAATCATCTTCTAGCTGTGATTGCCTCCAAAGTATCATGGCTAATTAAAGCTATGCCCAAAGTTAAGGCAGGACTGCAGTTCCTGGGAGCAGTGTAACATCAAATGCCACCAGCTGTGGCCCATTACTGGCCCTCCTAGTAATCAGGAGAGGAAAAGGAGTAATTAGAGGGGTTTGGTGAAATAAAATGGTATGGCATAACTGAGCTTTACCTCCTGCAACAACACAAAAACTTTGTCTTCCTTTGAGATGGACTATACTGACTTAATTTCTGTTTGTTTGCCTTTTTGTTGTGTGTTTGGGGCAAGTGCTTTTACCAGGGGTAAAGCATTGCAGGAATGAGAGTCCTCTGCTAGAGAAATTACATTTTATCAACCTTGCCAATGGAATTCCTGAAGGTTACCCAGAAATAAGTGCCAGTTCTAGTCTCATAAAAAGGCAGCAGGTTTGGCTAACAGCCGTGTGATGTTTGATTTTTCTTCTTAAAATTATTTAGCTCTGTGATTCTCCCTTCTGGTGAGAGCTGTATTCAGTGTCAAAGGATCTGTGTGTGAGCACCAGAGCCAGGCCACCTTAACAGGGTCAGCTGAAGGTTTTGCTCTAATTTCATGCTGCTGCTTACTTTGGTGACTGAATTACTGAATCTGCTGAATTTGCCTTTGAAAAATAGTTCTTGTACCTTTTCCAGGCCAAATCTATGCTCGGGGCAGGGGTCTTCAGGTTAGTAATGCAAGCAGATATTCTGCATGGAGCAGAAGGTATTCCCTGGAGTATACAGAGCTCCCTGATTCCCCTCAGCTTCAGAGCACTGAAGGGCAACTTTCTTCTGGCTCTTTTAAACAAGGTTCTCTATGTGCCCTTCTCTGAGTGCAAACAGTGTTTTTTCAGCAAATGCCACATGAAATTGTAAAGTGCACCCTCAGGAACTTTTAAACCCAGCTCTGCATTAACACATACCAGCAGAATCACAGTGCAGTCCTGGTTTTAACTTTGCAGGGATCATTGGGGAGTTTTAGCTGCTATTGAGACAGTGGATCTTTGTTTGCTGATAGGTTTTTTGGGTGGGAATCTTAGGGACAATACGAAATGCTGATAGGAATGTGTTGATGGTAGAAAGTTGTGCTGGAGGTTTTTCATGTAAGAGTTTGCTTTTAGTAGATTGCTGGTTGTGTAAGTCTCATCGTAAGAGGAACAATGAGTTTTAAGCTGCAGGATGCAAAAAACGATGTTAATTTAGCATGAATTGATGAAAACTGGATGCTTTGTAAGGTGCAGAATGAGGGACAAAGTTGAGGTTATCTGTGCAGTGAAACTGGTACAAAAAATTAATGCAAAGTGTTGGAGAGAGGACTTTGTCTTCCTGGTGTGTTTCCCATATGTCAGATGATTATAAGCTTTAGCTTCAAAAAATTCAAGATTATTTGAAATAATTTTAGAAAAATTTGGTCTTTGGCCATAGCTTCTATTAATAAGTAATTCTTTTCTCCCTCCAGAGAAAACTTGAGTAAAAGTGGATCAACTGGGATAAGTAGCATTGAAACTGGTAAATTAATTTGAGGGTTTATTTTGGGACCTGATGGGCACTAAATTCTCTAAAATGTTTGGCATTGCACTACCACAACTCATACCAACACTGCTCTCCAGAGGACGCAGTTTAAGGTGCTTTAAGGCTCACATTACTTAGGTGAGTTTCAGACCAGTGTCTGAGGAAAATAAATAAATGCCAAGAGCTCTCATTATAATCATAGCTTAGTTAATAACTGCTCTCTTTCATTTTGAAGTACTACATCCTAGTGATGTGATGAATACAGTGGCAGGACTGTGATAAAATATGTTGTTGGAAAAAGTGAGGTGGGTAAGGAGCCAAGCAAAACTGGACGATAATGACTATCTTTGGTAAAATAAAAAATGTTTAAGTTCACATTTATGTCTGTAAAGGCTAAAAAAAAAGTCTTTAGGCAGTCTGTAAGCCTAGAGCAGAGAATCAAATTCTGTTTAATGCAAAGTGTCAATAACATCCATTACTTAGTGAAAGAGAGGGGATAACACAAGGTTTCCAGTTTTATCCAAAGCCAACTTTTAAACTTTTCTCAGGATGCCAAATGTCTGTGCTGCAGATTGTGAACTACAAGGTAAGTAAGTTTCATATAAGCCAAGTAAAATTAAGTTTTATAATATACTGTTAGTATATATTCTGTCTCTATCTTCTTGATTACAGATGTCACTTTTTGATGTTCATGAGATTCTTGGAAGGTTGAGTTTTCCAGAATGTATTTTACTGTACAAGTTTTTGAATGCTGTGCCCCATTTGTGTTCTGTGGGGTTTTTCTGTGTGTTTTTGTTTGGTTGGTTTGTTTTGTTTTAAATCAAGTTGGTCATACTGGGAATATTATGACTCTTTGATGTATGGAAAGGACAAGGGTTTCTCCTTTCTTAACTCCCAGAAACATCCATGGATCTCTCCTTCTCAAAATTTGCCAACAGGATACATAAAAGAAATGCAGCTTTAAAACAAATTGAGTAATATACTGGTTAAGAATGCATTTAAACTATTAATCCACGTTCTAGTATCTTCAGCGGGGAAATTAGCACATAAAGCAGAAGTGCATCACATTTTCCAAGGTGTTATGAATTGCTGTTTATCTTCCTTCTTTTAGTTATATTTTGAGATTTTGGCCTTGATGTAACTCATGTGGAGGGTCTTCCTGACTCAAAGTGCTTTTGAAGACAAGTTGATCTTTGTGGTTATAGCATGTCAGGTTGATGAGAGAGCAATTGTTAAGAAAACACATCGACTTTTTGTAACAGAGATTAAAAATATGTTAACTGTACATTTCCAAATAACCTCATTAAAAGATCTGCCTTTTAGATACGGGGGGAAGATTGTGGGTTATGCTGCAAATGAAGGGCTTGGTTGGGAGGCAGTTTTTCAGGGAGAATGCCTACCTTTGTGTTTCCTTTCACACATCTGAATGGCTGCCTGTTCCTGCATGTGGGATTCATTCTCCAGAGGAGTTGTCAGAGCTGTATTATTTGACTCACTCAGTGGGAGTACAGCCAGATCGTCTTGCTTGAGTCATGCAGATGGTGCTATTTCATCAGGCCTCTGGCTGCTGACATGCAGGCCTTACAAAAGGTAGGGAAGAAGAAAAACCCTGCTGAGTGCTCTTCACACTGATGGCCCTTCTAGGAGCCCATTCCCAGGGGCTTTTCCCTGCCTTGCTGTTTGTCACGGGGGAAAAAAGTTGGCAAAAGGGGGAATTTTTGTAGTCTTGAAGAAATTTATTGGCTGACAAAAGTGTTTCCTAGCAAGATCTAAAATTTTAACATTGCTGATACGTTATTGACTGGGACAGAGCAAACCACAAAGTATTCTTTCTGAAAGGAAATGATGAGTTCAGTGGAGTGGATGAGTGTTTCAGAGCAAAAGTCTTTTTTAACTTGGAGTTAATTTTTAATTTATTGTTGTTGTCATTAAGTTTGTATAAGAAATGGATTAACTTTTTAAATTTCACTTTCTTGGTTAGACCACGAGAGCAAGAGTTGACTGGAAGCCAAGTCAGTTCTGTGAATTGGGAAATTCCAAACCCCAAAAGGGTTCTCCTCCTTCATTCCTTTCATTCTTTCAAAAATAATGCAGATATGTCCCCAGTGGCAGCTTGTAAAGAATGAAGAAACCCCACTCTTGAGTACCAAAACAGGAAGACTTCAGAAATTTGCAAACACCTTGCCATTCAAAGCACCTTATTTTTTCCCAACGTGCTCTACTAGGTTGCCTCAGGAAGGTATCCAGAATGACAGCTCTGACCTCCTTCATGCATAATTATCCTGTTACCTAGTTTAGTAGAAGTGTTAAGGTGATGGTGTCCAAACAGAAATGCAGGAGCTATCCATATATGGGAAGATCTAGGGTGATCTTGGCTTGTTTACCTGCAGGAGGTGGATTATGTAAAAATGTAAATACCAGCACTTAGTAAATGCTTCTAAGGGAGCAGAGTCTGCAGGAAACTAGAATTGGTAGATTAATGCTCTGTGTATTTCACAGAATCACAGAATATGCCGTGCTGGAAGGGACCCACAAGGATCAGCAAGTCCAACATCTGGCCCTGCACAGGCCCACCCAAAGTGTCTGAGAGGATTGTCCAAATGGTCCTTGAGCTCTGCCAGGACTGCTGCTCTGACCACTTCTCTGGGCAGCCTGTTCCAGTGCCCAGCCACCCACTGGGAGAAGAACTTTATTCTAATATCCCACCTAAACCTCCCCTGCACAACTTCAGGCCGTTCCTTTGGGTCCTGTCACTGTCACCACCGAGGGGGGATCAGTGTCTGCCCCTCCTCTTCCCCTCATGAGGAAGTTGCAGACCCGTGAGGTCTCCCCTCAGTCTCCTCCAGTGCTCCTCATACTCTCCTCATAAGGCTTCATAAATCCCCTCAAGACACTTTTGTTACCCTCCCTTGAACCAGCAGCCAGTAGCTTAATATCTTTCATGCATTGTGCTGAGGGATGCAAAGCTGCACACAATATTTAAGGTGAGGCTGCCCCAGAGCAGAGCAGGACAATCTCTTCTATCACCCAGCTGGCGATGCTGGGACATTTTATCCAGAAGGATCCTGACACAGAGGAAAAGCTTTACATAAAATCCAAAAAAATTACGTCAACTGGCTTCCCCTGAATATTTAAGGTGAGGCTGCCCAGGAAACCAAGTTTGATAAGCAGGACTCGGCTCTCATGAAGCTGTGCTGGCAGTGCCAAGTGACTGCATTGTCTTTCGGGTGTTTTCCAATACCTCCCAAGATAATCTCCATAATTTTAGCAGGCACTGGTTTGATCTCTGTCACACTCCAGCAAAGGCTCCAGATCCCATTTGCTGTAGAGTGACGGTAGAGCAAACAGGTTGCTTTCTAATAGCATCTGGACAATTTTTTTCTCCCTTTGTTTTTGTCATGCTTACTGAAATTCCATGTGTGTATGGGTCATGTAATTTTGTAGCAAAACCCTTATAATTACAAAAATCTCTTGTAGGAAGTATGAGAGGGACTAAGCAATGCCTCCTAAGGAAACATAAGCAGCTCATACCCATCCATCCCTCTTTCCATCATCCCTCTGCCTCTAAATGTGGGGTGCTTCCATCTCTGTTCTTAAAAGCACAAAACACAGGAAAGAGTCGGACTGTGCAGGTGTTGTCTTCTGAGGATGCTTCAAAACCTAGTTTACAACCTGTATTTGGAAGTTCAACCTATCTTATGGAGGTGTTCAAGGCCAGGTTGGATGTTGGATGGTGTGAAATAAACAGAAATACAGAATAATAGAATAGAAACATAGAATATGAATCTTCTTAAATCAGGATGCTCAGGAATTTCTCCACTAGAGTTTTACATATCTTCAAGGATGGAGATTCTGTGGTCTTCTCCAGTGTTTGACCATCCTTGTGATGAAAATAGTTTTCCTTATATCTGATGTGTATGTTTATATCTTCTGAGGCCTGTGAAAAGCTATAGCTCATCTTAATGCTTCAGTTTAACTGCATCTGAATTAAAACACATTCGTGAATATCTTTGCATGGCAAGTGAAATTGAAAGAGGGAATTTCTTCCAGGCTAAGAGTCACATAGAAAAAAAGCTTTTCTTGAGTTTCTGACATTTTATGCAAGCCTTGAAGCTTCCTTCTCCCCCAAAAGTAAAGCAAACACAAAACTGGATTGATCTTGTAAAGCAGTGGAGTGATGGGGTCCATCACTGTGATTCCATGTAAGTGATTCCATTCAGTTCACTGGAGAGCTGTGAAAGCAGTACACCTCCCTTCTCCTTTATCCACAAATCCAGCCTGAGACAACGTTGTGATGCTCAAGGGCACCAGCAGTTATTGGAGCTTTATTGGATTTTTCCCTTAGTGCTGAGGAATGACATGTGGCAGGAGGAATTTGACACAGAGCAGTTGCTGAAGATCTACAGCCCTCCTTATTTATTCAGGCAAGAAAGTAGTATTTTTTTAATATGGCTATTGCTTGGAATTTCAGCTATTCAAATGGAGATAGAAGATAGAATGGGCACATTAATACTTTTACGATAACTTAAGATGAAATTATGCAGACAAATAACAGGAGCTGTGAGGATGAGGAAAACCAGTACTTCCAGTCTAAGATTTCCCTCCAGCATTTTCCAGATGAATTCTGCATTGAGCTGCTGGAATGGCTTCACCCTCAAAGCCTGATACAGATACATGAAAAAAAGAAATATATGGAGCACAGGCTATTTAGAATTTTGCTTGAAATATTGTCTTCTAAAAATCTGATGTTACTGTTTCAAATTTCCTTCACTTGCTTCCCTGTAGCTACATCTGCAATTTAAAGGGATGGATCTAAATGAAAAGACACAGGTATGATATTCATACATACAACGTGCAATTAGCAACTTTGTCGTAGCTTTCAATGTAAATATTTCCTGAACCTCCACAAACCTGATTCTCTCTCAAGTACTCTGTCTTCACTGGTGTGCTAATCCTCCAGAAGTTGTTTATGATCTCCTAAATGTGGTAAAACAGGCCTTCAGTTCCTGAGTTGGAGAAGTAGATTTTTACAGCTATTTTGTCCTCTTCTGAGCTGCCTTCTCTCTCTTTGTAGTGTGCTGTGGATCCTTTTCCCTGATGTTATTCTCACAACCCAGGGGATTTCCTTGTTTCCCAGTGCAAGGTTATGCTTTCCTGTTGCCCAGAAACATGGTTTAGGGAATCTTCCAGCTCCACTGCAGTTTATCTATAGAAAACAAATGCTAAAATCTGTGTGTCTAAGTGGTAATTTTCTTGTTTGTTTTCGTAGAAGATTGGATTGTTTCATTAAATGAAAACATTGAAATATTTATTCATTGGGGTTTGGTGGAGTTTGTATGGCTGGTTTTCTGTAAAGTTCAACCGGACTCCAAAGGGTGGATGTGCATTTCTTCTTACTGTGACTCTCTTGGTCTAATTCCTGTCCTGTGAAGGATGTCAGGTATTGAATCTGAGGAAGATACAGCTCAGAACTCTGCATCACCCCAATGTGAGCATCATTCCATAGCTGCAAGCTCCATCTCCTAGAGAACTTTTTTTCCCACCATGTTTTTAAATGTGGCTTTTGTAAAAAGGCTTCTCTAAAGTCTCTAACACTTCTTAAAGCCTCTTCAGAACAAAAAAAAACCAACCAACCAAAAAAAAAGTGAGATCTAGAAAGTGTTTTCAGTTAGCATTTTAACCTACTTTAATCTTCCCAACAGTTTACTGAGCTTTAGGAGATATCAAACTCCTTTTAGAAGACAGAATAGCAGACTTTACTTGATCTGAATGAGGAAATGCAGAACAGCTCAGGAAGCTTCCCTAGGTGCTTATTAAACTTTCTAATTACTGTTTAGCCCATATAAACCTCACAGCTAGAGTTCAAATATTTTGAGGGTTGAGCTGATACTCAGAGATTAGCTGGAACAAGTGTGTTATTAAATGTGGTTTAGACCTTGCATATTTAATAATGCAAATTATGTCATAGAAAAGATCCCCAACTCAGTTCTACAAGAATAAAACCTCTCTAGGAGCTCTCTCACTTCACTGTTGAAGGCTGTGAAGAGGTGGGGATGGAAGTTGGACATTGATGGAGAGGAGGATGAGGAGGGTTGAAAGTTTGCATGATGCTGATCCTGAGGAAAAGCTCGGAGGGAAGCTCTTGGCTTCCTGAATGAAGTGTGTGTGAATCCAGTGAGAAGGACAGGAAGACAGTGACAATTTCTTTGGCCAGGGCACGGCCCTGACCTCCCAAGGCTGTGTCACAGCGTGGAGGAGCCATGGGCAGGGGCTGCACTTGCACTGATGTGGCTGGGGATGCTCAGGGGAGACTCTGCAAGGAGAGACAGCAGACAATGAGGACCTGATAATTTCTAAGCTTTACTGCTTTCCAGGCTTTCCTCTGGACTAGCTCTGGTCTGTGCCTGCAGCCTGAGCTCCCCTGGATGACAGGAGCAGACCACCAGTTTAGCATGGTCCCAGAGCAGTCCAGCTTTTGTGCTTTGAGGGTACTCTGCCATGTGAATCGAAGTGTGGGAGCTGGGGATGATGGTTTTCTTCAAAACTGGAAGCGAGAGAGGTGGTTGCTCCATGAACACCTGGCACTGCTGCTTTGACTCCTCTGGGGCTTTTTCAGCCTCATAGAATGAGCTTCCCACTCTTCAAGCTGTCTCTGTGTGCTACAATTTCTCCAAATAACCAGTGGAGAGATGTTTGTATTTGTTTAATCCACATATGTGCAGAATGAAGAAAATCTCTCCTTGTCACAGCTTCCATTTTACAAAATCTTCTATCTCACCTTTTCACATTCTTCTCTCAGCCCTGGTTGTCCCTTGTTTCCCCTTTCTGAGCAGGCATTCTCACCAGACATTATCTCAATGCACTTTCTAGAGGAGTCCCAGGTGTGAGGCTAATCCAGCAGGTCAGAGGCTGCTTTCAGGCTCTCACTGATGTTACCAGCTCTAACAGGAAAAAATCAAGGTAAGTTCATGTGATCACATTTGCTCTTTAAGTATCTGGTGTATGAGTAGGTGTGAGAGATGCAGAGAACATTGCAATGAGTCAGTAGGAATTTTTCCTGGCATAGGTTAGTCATGGAATCAGAATGCTTTGGGGTGGAAGGGATCTTTAATATCATCTCATTCCACAATCCCTGCCATGGGCAGGGACAACTTCCACCAGACTGGGTTGTCCAAAGCCCTGTCCAGCCTGGCTTTGAACACTTCCAGTGAAGAGTGAAGAAGATTATACTTGTTCAAAAAAACAATGAACTTTTTTTTACTGTTGCTCTACAGATTTCACATTATTGTGAGGCTCTGCAAACTTCACTTCCAATCTTCTCACCAATGTGCTTTGAGTGCCTTTTTCACTCCATGGGCATCATTCTATTTCTGTGGTTCTCCCCATTCCACCTGTGCTTTGAGGATATCATCTCCTCCAGAGGCTGCCTTGTCAGCTGAGCATTCCCAGCTAGGATCAGAGCAGTGCTTGGGTCAAATGGCAATTTACCATTGCTGTTATTACACTTGCTGTGTGAGTATTTACTATATTTATTACAGCTACTTTGCTATCATAAAAAATTCTCTGCAGGTGGAGTTCTGGAAATTAACTGATGAGTGTGTTACCTGCAACCACCTCCTCTTGCTTCCACCCTTCAGCTAAGGGTGGGAGCAGCTTGCAGCTCTAAGGGAGATTTGCCCAGAGAGCTGAATCACAGAGAATATACCCTTTTTTGTCTTGTGACATCTCAAGAAATTGTTTTCCTGAGCTTTATTTCTATATATTATTTATGATGTGTAAGAAGTAACTAAAATACTGACACGGCTCAGGTGCACTTCGTGTGTAAGGAAATGTAATCGTAAATATTTCATGTAGCTATTTAAAAAGCAAATTCACATTCACACAGCGCCATCTGTCACCAAGCCTCTGCAACTGCACAGGACAAGGACTTGATTTTTATTGAGCTAACACAACTTTTGGCAGCACTTTCAAAATAGCTCCTTTACGGGGTAAGAAGAAAAAAAAAAAGGTTTCTTAGCTCTTATTTTACAGACTGTTTTGTAATACTGCATCAAGCTGTATGAATGGTGAATTTGGTGAAACTTATCTTTGCATGTACATGGAAACCAGACTCAAAGTGGGATATGGGGGCTCAGCAAATAAATCTGAGACTTATTTTTTGTTTGCTCAGGATGTGGGAACTCTTCACTTTGCCTTACCAATCTCAGGCTGAGAGGGATGGAGATGGGAAAACATACCAAGCAATCTTCATGACTTCAGTATAGTGCCATTGTCCCCACAGAACAAAAACCACTTTGGTACGAGTGCAACAATGGCTTTCCTGCTCCTTGTACCTTTCTGGTCTACATGTTTACCAGCCTCAGGTTTGTTCTTATTTTTTCCAGGTTTTTATCTTATTGACTGTTGGATTGTGAGCGTGTCTCTTGCAGTTGGGCCTCATGTGGGAGCACAGCCTGATTCACAGCACAGCTCTCACCTGCAGCTTTGCCCCTCCTGACCTTCAGGTGCCTCACATCAATTCCCAGTGACTTTCCAACTAGGTTTTCCAAGCAGCTACATGGGAGGCTTGTTCTCTGCCAAGTGTTCACAATTGGATGCTTAGTAAATGATTGGCGTGGAGAACTCATGGGTGAAGTATTAACTCTTTGCTGTTAGTAATTTGGTGAATACAACTAGCAGTTCCAAATATTATATCTCCTGATTCTACAGATGAAATGGCTTCATCAAATCTACTGCAGCATAAAAGTTTAGTTGTGCTTTTTTTTCTGAAACTCTTCAGGTAATTTTGCCTATGTCATCATTATCCACCAGAAGTCACGTGAAGTTGCAGTTGTATTGGCCTGAGCTCAAAATTGGAGCACAATTGGCAATTTTTATCTTGTTTTGTTTGAGAGAGAGAGAGAACTGTGTCCTGTGGGAGGAACGCCATGGTGCAGCAGGGGAACGACTCCTCTCCCTGAGCAGCAGGAGAAACCATGGGTGATAAACTGGCCATAACCCCCATTCCTGTCTCCCTGCACCACTGGAGTAGGAGGGAGGAGTGGGAGGTGTTTTTAAGGGTTTTTTTTACCTCTCATTATCCTGCTCTGATTTTGTTAGTAATAAATTTAATTCATATCTCTAATTAGAGCCTGTTTTGCCCAGGATGGTATTTGCTGAGTGATCTCTCCCAGTTCTTTATCTCAACCCGTGAACCTTTTGTTAAATTTTCTCTCTCCTGATCAGCTCTAGAGGGGAAAATGAGTGAGTGGCTTTGATGGGTGCCAGCCATGGTAAACCCACTACAGAAACCTGCCCCTTTGGGATCAGTTTATCACCACATTGCTCTGCTGCACAAAGCTGAGCCATTTCTTTCCTCCTGTTGTTTGTCTGCTCTTTCTCCTCAGGGTTTCCTTGGGTCTGGGAAGCCCCAGGCTCTAGAGCTCCCTGCTTTGCCTTTGTAGGGCACAGAGCTGTCCTAACTGCTGTGGTCAGCATTCTCCATCAGAGGCAACACCTGTTGCAGGTATGGGCAGGGAAGGACCACGTTGTGAAAAAAGGCAGCAATGCTTTTTGGGTGCTCAACGAGTGCAAAACCCACCCAGATGGCACAGGAGCTAAATGTGTCACCTCTCAGCCAAGAAAAGCTTTTAATTACATACTGAGTTCAAGCATGTTACCCTCTAATGTGCATGGCGGAGTAGAAACGCACTGCTGTATATAAATATGTTTAAATGTTCTCTTGAATACTTCTCTCTGTGAGTCCTTTCTGTATTACTGTAAGGCCCACAGAATAGCATGATGTCAATGCAAACAAGAAGTGGAACTGAAGAAATGGCTTGGAAACCAATAGTAACCATGATTATCCCTGGCAGTGAATAAGTAAGGTAGGCTTTACTACCATAGCCTCCCTTTTTTCCAGCTGAATGAATGTCTTGGGTTAAGACAATTTAAGGGGGACACTATAAAATGAGTTACATCCCCTTAGTTATGAGTTTTACCTCCCTTTCCACCAATAAGGAGAAATGAGTATGAGTAGATCTAAGTGAACAATGCACCATTAAACACAACGAGGAATTTCTTAGCTTTGCTGCTGAGGGATAGTCCTGAGGGGTGACTTGCAGTGGTTTGGGCACCCTGGCTTGGGTGCTCACTGAAGCCCTGTCCTTCAGCAGGAGCTTGCAGGATCTCCTCCCACAGCCTCACTACAGGCTGTGATTTTTCTCTTCCCTCTGGAAAACAGCTCCTGAACATGTGTGCAGAGATTTACTATGCAGACATCCACAGAATAAGAATAAACTAAATCCCCACATCACCAAACAATGTACTGTTTGGGGTTTAATGAAGACTTCTCCCCTCTGCAAGCACCAAATGGATGCTATATAGTTTAAATTATGTATAGGCCTTTTACAGAATAATCAGTGCTAAATACATAGGCATATACAGAGCACAATAAATTATGTATCTTGCCTTAATATTTCATGAAGAAAAGCCATGGCATGTATTGATTTCATTTAGACCTGAGTTCAAGAGAGCATTTAAACATATTTCTATTTTTAAATCCATGAATCATCATAACAGGACTGTACAGGTGCTTTTTGTTAGATGTGTATTTAACAACTATGCTGAACTTGAGCCATAATGATAATCAGATTAATATTTTGAACCAGTGCCCAGGGAAGCCAGTGGGAGCCATTTAATCAATTTTACTAAGCCCTTGCAGTAAGATTCATTTTTTAATATATTTGTATGCATATATATATATGTATTTAATGAAGGAAATGGAAGGTAGACCTTTACTGAGAAATTCTGTTTGAGCCTGGAGTCACCTTGTAGAAACAGGAATTTCTGTAGCAATCTGAGAAATCAAGGCAAGCTATCTCAAAATGCCACTGGCAGCCACTCCCTCATTCCTCCAATGCCACACTGAAGGCTAAACACTCCCCTGCCCATGTGAGTGAGCCAGCATCCTTTGGCTAACAGGAACTCATTTTTACCTAATGAAATTATTTGGATTCATTTTCTGTCCTGAAAGATATGGGAAAAAAAAAAGGTTTTATGGACAAAATGTTCAAAAGCACTTCCACAGCACAAGGACTTAAATTTCACTGGCAGATTTGGAGCTCTGAGTGAATTGGAGGGAAGGTGGCCAGCCTGGACCACCTGGGCACAACAGGAGCTGGGACCACCCAGGTCACACCACCTGTGACTGCTTTGAGCCTTGCATTTCTTCTCCTGGACTTATCCAAAAATTCTCTTTGGAGAACAAGTAACACCATCATCTAAAGCCCAAGCATACCCTAAAAGCCTAGTGAACTCATTTCCACTAAATTACCTTTTCCTTTCTTGCCCTTCCGCATCTCTTTCTCCCTCCATAGGCAAAGCTGGTGGTTTTGTCTTTAATATTTGCAAACTACAAGGTGACTGAGCTTTTCACTTTAGATTTTCATCAACAAGCAGAAATAATGGTTAATGTTTCCCTGTGAAAGCATCCTGTGGGAACTGCCTCTTACAAAAGTAAATAGCCAGTTTCATAGCACTTTATTATTACCATTACTTATTAATAGCACGATGTATTAAACTTTTGTTTATTTTTAAAGCACAGTGTAGTGAAATCTGTATGTTGGCTCACACATTAATATGGAAGCAAATAGTGAGCCATTCTGTGTAAAAAACATCACCTCTCATGGATCTTAAATACTGCTCTGCTTTGCTTCCACAAGGTATTCTTGCAGTGAACTGAGAAACTCAGCCCAGAACTTTCCTGTGGCACAAAAGTCTAGGAGCTGATTGTTTTTTCTGGCTGCTGTAAGAACCCAGTTATGCTGGGGTGGCTTCTTATGTGTTAGGAAAAGAGTAATTTTCAAATTGTGGCTCCCAGATTCTGACCCCTCCGATGGGTCCCAAACATTTTGCCTCAAACTGCCTTCATGTTGCTCAGCTACAGCTTCTGAATCCAGAATCAAACTATTGAGACTACACAAAATGCAGTTTTTTTCACTTTAGCAGTTGGATAGGCCATATTAATGGGATTTGAATGATGATATAGCAATGTTTAATCCATTTCTACTTCTGCAACCTTTTTTTTTTTTTCCTAAGAAAACTCATATAGTGTTATTTATTGAAAATGGAGGCAAGCTTAAATGAATTATTTTTCATTTACCTGGAAGGGTTTAAAAACTTACCTGGAAGGTTTTAAAATTTGTGGAGTTCACAGAGTAGTCAACATTTAGTAGGTTCCCTATCAAGATACAACTTTCTTCAGTTTGCTTCTGTAGATTAAAAGATTTTGGTTTAGATTTTCAGGATTTATTTCATATGTCAGTATCTGTTAAATATCCTGTAGAAGAAAAATCTGAGAAGACATCCATTTGTAGATAGAGTCTTTTTTATCTGTGGCAAAATACAAAGACCTGCAAGCAAGCCAATATTTAATTGCATTATCTAATGGCATCAAAATTTAGTTATGGCTCTCTTTAATAAAATAAATTTGGAGTCTTAGAAGATAATTCTAAAATTAGATCACGTCACACCTTATGGCTGTCAGTTCACTTTGTGAGATGAGCCAAGTCTTCCACACTCACCCAAAAGGGCAAAAATTCCCTTTTGTTTCTGCTCAGAGTTGAGAAGATTTTTTAAAAAAATGACTGAACTTGATGCATTGTTTAAATTACACTATTTTTTACAGTCTTCTTCCTAACAAAATAATTTCTGTGGCTGTTTTAGACCAGTAGATGGATAATATAATGGAAAGTACTGAATGCTTTGGGAAAGAGTATGAGAACAGAGAGAACTTAGGGAGGTCCTGCTCATGGCACTCCAGGGAGTGAGTGGTCTGACCCTGTGCCTTCAGCAGGTGCCAGTGCCCAGGAATTTGCCTTCTCTAAGTTTTTCACCTTCACAAGAGTCCTCTGCTAGTGAGCTCTGCAGATCAGCTGTATCTATTCCAATCAAAGTGTCTCCTGCTAGGTCTAAAATAGCCTGAGGACAGTGTCACTGGTAGATCCTGTGTAAATCCTGACTGCGAGCAGGGAGAGCTGCCCCATCATTGATGAAAACGCCAGTTCCTAAATGTGGGCTTAAAACTAGAGCTTTAGCTTTTTTCCTATAATGGGAAGATGCTGTGATTTGCACAGCAAGAATTAACAATGAAATTAATGCCTGAGAAGGTGAAAGGAACAAAAACGAACTCCAGAAAGCAGTGAAATATGGTGTCATATCAGAATCCTCTCTGTTTCTGTGCAATCCTGATGTGCTCATCTGAAAAGGAGACAGAAATGTTATTACTGACCAAGAAATGACAGAGCTCCCAGCAGGTGGGCACAGGCTGCCTGACACACTTTTATATCTTTGGACTCACAGCAGCTTTGGAGGGTAAGATGGTGGCTCAGTGCCCCTTTGCTTCCAGCCTGGCATCTTAGTACTGCTTCTGCCTCTCCAGCCAGCCATTTCCTAGTGTGGCATTGATTCATAAATGTCTGCAAATGTTTTTTAAGAGCAGAGTGAAGATGCTTCAGAAGAGAGGCACGCTTTCCTTTTGGGCAGCAGCAGCTCTAATGCCTCAGTGCTGCAGTTATATTTGATGGTGCATGTACTTTGCTTCAGGAAAGCTGCCAAATGGCATTTTATTCCTACCTCAGAGCTCTATGTAATGAAAAAAAAAAGTGAATTTCCGTGCTTTTTTTGGCCAGCAAAGAGCCTGCAGGTCTTTACACAGCTTTACCAGGCTGGGATCAAAGCCTGGCTCAGCCCAAAAAGCACCATTGGGACTGATGTTGTTTGTGCTCAGAGTCAGGGCTTTATCAAGCGGCTCAGACCAGGGTGAAGGTAGCCACTGTCCAGCCAGTTTCTCTAGAACCAAATGACAGAATTACAGTGTGATCCAGGGCAGCTTTCTCCTAAACATTAATCTGAATAGAGAGGTTTTATTAATTCTTTGTCATGATTTCCTCTTTAGCCTCCAAGCCAGGTATGGCAGTCCTAGGACCAGCTGTGTTGATTGTGTTTGAGTGTTAGAAAAACTTACCAGATATATTTCTTTAATCTTGCTGATGCTTCTCCACTTTTATTTTTTTTTTTATTTCTGCAGCAAATGGAAGGCCATGAATTTCCTGCCATGCAGGTAATTTTTCTAGGTTTATTTCTTAGTCACAACGAGTGCAGACCTGTTGTCATAACCTCACTTGAGTGATCTTGAGCTCTTTTGGCATTGATCTGAAGCACACTGAGGGCTGTAGAGGTTGTCCAAGATTCAAGGTATTATTTTCCTTCTGAATTGCCATGTTTCTCAGGATAACTTGCCCTTGCCACATCATTTTGACTGCCCATCTGTTGCTTAGCTACGAGACAAATCATAAGAGCGCAAATGATAGCACAGTGCGCACCGAAGCATTTAGAATATGACAAGACCCAAAGGATGCTCATCAGTGTATGTGCAGGAATATTACACATCCTGAATGCTGAGGATTTAGTGACCATGACTGTTAGCTTTAACTTACACAGCTCTGCTTGCTAATAGCTTGGCTTTTGCTGGAGCTGGTTTGTTTGCAAGCTGTGGCCAGAGACACTGATTTTAAAGAAGGTGCGTGCTTGGGGAGAAACTGCTAAATGAAGGTCCTTGAAAGAGGGAAATAGGATAGGAGAGGAGCTCCTTGAGGGTTTCTGTCAGGGAAAACTGATTGTCAGAGTTAGGTTGTGGCTGCTGGAGTCAGGTTATGCGGTGCAGTATCCATGTGAACTGCAGAACTAGCCATAGCTGCTGTGTATGATTACTGATCTGTAGCCACAGCAGCAATACCTTTCAGCTCTTCCCTGACAGTTTGTGTAAGGGACTTCATCTGTAACTCCCCAAACTGGAATCGCATTTTTGCAGCCTCATGACAATTGCCCAGGACACATCTTTGGTTCCCACAGCAGCTGGGTGAAAGACACTGTGCTGTGCTTCCAGCAGCAGCCATTAATAGTCTGGAGGTGAGTGCTCAGCTCAACAGCTGAATTTAGTAACAGTTCATCTGCATGCAAGAGAAGGCTTCTCTGAACCTCCAGCAGCATCTAGCAGGACTCATACTTCAGCTTTATGGTGACTGTGGCTTGTATGGAGAGGTAGCCTGGGGAATGATTTTCTTGAGGTTCAGCTGTCTTCAGTGTGAGTCATCAACAGGAAACAAAGGTAAGAGCCATCAGCTGGACAGTGCTGGACCATCCCCAGAGCAAGGTCTCAAGGAGAGGCTGGGATGGCTTTGTGCTTAAGAGCTTTGTTGGAGTAACTGGTTGTGTTGGTCCATAGCTCAGAAACAACCAAGTTCCTGCCTACACCTCCAGTTTGATGCCAGACCAGGGGACCTGTGGGAAGGGCAAGGATTGCAGTTTTGGTTTTCTTTTTGTCTTGTCTCCAAAGATTGCTCTTGGTGTTTGCATTGCAGATGTGAGCTTGAGGAAACACCGTAGCTGACCGTAGAGTGAGTCAACTCTTTTCCTCATGTTTTAAGACATAGAAATGACATGAACAAAACCTGACGAAAGAGGAGAGGAGTTCACTATAAAATACTGTGTGATGGATTTCTGGTTCATATATGGTGACACAGTGCTACCAGGAAAACATGCACCAAGGGTGATGTCACATTGTTATTATTTCTTGTTAACAGCTTAATCATGTAAGGAATGAGGAACAAACCCCTCCTGTGAAAGTGTTAGTGCTTTTTGACTCCTAAATTCAAAAGCAAGGAAAGCTCTTGGTGAAATACACGATGATGTGATCCCTTTAGAACAACAGGGCAAAACCCCAAAACTTGTAATCAAGTGGGACAATGTTGTGTTGTTGCCTAATAAGATACTGCATTAATGTATGGAAATTCAGCTGACAGGGACTTGTGCCATGTATGTGTGCAGTTTATGGGGTTGTTCTAACACCAAGAAAAGAGTCTAAGTTGGGAACACTGCCCAGGGTTTTTACTTGGTTACCTGTGTATTCGCTTGCCTGACACTTCTAAATCTGTTTTGCCTCTCATTTAGCAGTGGAGTTGTGCCCAGATAAAGGCATTACTTGAACACCAGCTAAATATTAATTTCATAATGCACACCTGTTGCTTGGTCCCAGGATATCACTCAAAGCAAATTATTCTGCTGTGTTACATTGTCTGTTGATCACTCCTTTTCCCCTTTTATTCTTGTTGTTGCTCTTCCTGTCTTGCAGAAAGCCAAGGTGCTAGGCCATTAGGAAACTGAATTATTAAAACCTCATATTGATTTTTCTTGGCCATATAGCTGACGTTATCATGCAAGGACCTTGCCTTGAGCTATGCAGAAGGGATTTTGCTAAACACTTGACAGCTCTCCTCACTCTTTTTCTTCATTTCCTTCCATCTCTTTCCTACCCCATCATTTCCAAGAGGAGGAGGTTCTGAAAACCATTATGCGGAGTCATTTCATCTCACTGTCAGGCTCCCTTTGCTAGCAGCCACACAAATGATGGGATTTTTCTTTCTTTTCACTCTGGAGGTACACAAACAGATCAGCCCGTTTGCTAAAAGCCTCGGCACACCACGGTATCCGTGGCAACACAGCAGCCTGCGCAAGCATCTGCAGACGCCTCAAAAATCAGAAATACCAAGTGATGACAGGGAGTTGCTTCATATAATAGATGTTTATAGGTGTCACAACCATCTGAAATACTTCCTTTTCCACCCATCAGCTCCTTGATTATAATGTGCTTTACATTTTTCTTGCAGCTCCTTTGTCAGAATCCAAGATTCAAAGCAGAAGTAATCCTTCTTTCAATGTTTATTTGCTTAGGGTTTTTTTGCATTTAGA
Organism: Bombycilla garrulus; assembly: GCA_013400315.1. NCBI lineage: Eukaryota > Metazoa > Chordata > Aves > Passeriformes > Bombycillidae > Bombycilla > Bombycilla garrulus. The sequence continues at coordinate 53,714 of VXBU01014336.1, read as the reverse complement.
TCACTGGCTGAGGTACCTTACGGGAATGAGCACCCCAAGCAACACTGTTAACTTTTCTCTTTGAACTGAGTTGGAGTACAGGCTTTTCAAATGATAAAATCCACAGCTGTAATTGGAAAAGAAGTGGTCTACGTCAATCCAAGTAGGAGAAGGAGTTGTGTAAGTGCTAGGCTGAGTGGTGAATTGACCCATCATGTTGCATGAATTACTGGTTACCTAGAGCGATGACAGATTTAATAACATCAATCAACCATTTTTTGGAAATATTTTTAAAGTTTATCCACCTGCTGGCACGTTAGAGACTATGCTAGTGTGTTTACAGGCACTGGTGTTCACTGAGCCTGTGCTTTGCTCAGATCTGCTTTCAGGAGATAACATGCAGGTGCTCAGGCTGCATTGCAGCTGAGCATGTATCAGTTCACTAGACCAAGCCTGCAAAAACATCTGTAATTCAGAGCGGGTAACGCATGTGGGCACTGATAGACACTGTTAAGAGTCTCATGCTGCTGCTGGCCCTGGCTGAGGAGCAGTTTTATAATGTAGGAAACCAACAGGCAGTCTTCAGGCATTCATGACCACCTTCCTCACCTCAGGGAAATATTGCTGCCCCCTTGAGATGTGGTGGGTGTGCTTATCCATCAGGTGAGGGCCATTCTCAAACATAAACTGAACAACTGTGTTTGTTGCTCACACAAAGGCTGGGTACAAGCCTGAGTTTGAAGTTTGGTACTGGGAAAGAGCCCAAGTACATACATGCTTAACCTCCAGCCACAGCTGTGGTGGGAAAATAGCCCCTCCTTCTGTAATATTTCCCTTCTCTTAAGAAGTAACATCAGTATTTTATTCATAGAAAGATGAAAAGAAAGACAAAGCCCAAACCCAAGATGAATTAGGTTGCCCCATCTTGAGGTGTTAACTTGAACAGGCTAATCTGTTTTCAGGTGATGATTTAAGCTTTAGACTTGGAAAATGCAGTAACATCTTCCTGTTTGTAACAAGAGGAACGTATTAAAAAGCCTTATCAAAATTCCACCTTAATAAAACAAACTATCAGTGCATCAGAGCACTGATGAGCTTCCATGTGCAAGCATCTCACAGATTCTTTCTAAAGTCTTTAATCCTCAGTAGCTACTGTTGGAACAATTCAGATTTTCTCCTAGAACAGGAAATTAAATCTCAAAACCAGTATATTCCTTGTATTCTGACCAGTTTGACTATTCAGTTACTTACATATCATATTTCTTTTGGAAAGAAAATTTTTCATGTAGTTTTGCTACAGGTTCACCATGCAAAGAGATTTCACCACATAAAACTTATTTTCCTAGAGATTTTGTTTTTTTTTTCCTTCTCGTTCAGATGGAAATTTAATAGATGAACTATTGTTCTGTGCCCCAGAAAATGGGTTAAAGCAGTGAAAGTTGGTTTAGGTTAAGAACTTTCTACAGCTGAATTTTGCAGGGATCACCACTCCCCATGCTGATGTTCTGTCAGATGTCACAACAAGTCTGACACCCAGCTTTCTTCTCTTCAGCAGAGGAATCACCGCCATAACCAAAATTTCATAAGAGCTGAGAAGAAAAAATAGCTGGATGAGGTAAATGACAGGGGAAGAAGCTCTGCACAAAGCATGCTACTGTCCATTTTTCACATTGGCTCATGGGGGACTCTCCTTTCAATCCCAGCAGTGAGAAATGAAGGTGTCTGCTGTACTGCATTCTCCACTGCAATTCTTATTTCCGTGCAGCCCCAAGAGCTGGTGGCTCGAGTATTTTGTACCCTCTCTCTGCTTTCAAATTATTCTACTTCTAATGCAGAGACTGGCTTTTGACATCAAAAGCATTTAGCAAATTAGAGTGTAGCTCCCTGAAGCTAATTCTTCCATCATAATTCACATGGGTACTTTGAGTCCCTTGGACAAAAAGACCAAAGATAACTAAATCTACAAAGGCAGCATTGCTCTTGTACAAGTCCTTCCACTGGGCCAGATCTCACCTTTGCTTAAAGCCTTTCTGTAGCAACCTGAGACATTAACATTTACAAACAGGTAGTGTCTTCAAATAATCTTTGAATGGGAAATGTAATCAAATGGGAGATGGGCAGAAAAAGGAAGGCTTTTACATGGCAATGTTACTATATGAGCTGATGACATACAGTTGAGTTTCTTGTCAAAAACAACAAAACTGAACATAGTTTGTGATGCAAAGCCAGGGATAAGTCCATTCTATTTTCAGTGGAAGCTTTTATTTTGTTTAGTCGTTGGCAAGCATTTGAAGGAGCTCTTCAGCTCGCTTTTTTTGCCTCTGTTGGGCACTAGAGGGACCCCAGAGTTTTTCAACCCATAAAAACATCCCAGCAATGCCGAGGCGGGAGCCCTGTCTTTCCCGGTCGCCTTAACCTAGGTGTTTCCAAGGAGAAAGGTGGGGAAAAAACCTGCTCAGAGTGCCCACACACTGCAAACGTGCCGCTGAGAGGAATGTGCGAGGGGACCGCAGCCACGCTCCTTTGTTTCATTAACCTCACTGGTGCTCGCAGCTCTTCCCATCATCAATAAATAAGAGCTGACTTTGTCTTGACTGCTCTGATTGCTCAGCTAATGTGGTGACATTGGTGCCAAGACTTGAGTCATTGTGTTTTTGAGAAATTAAATGTTTCCTTCCCCAGTCTGAAGTGATGCCAAACACCTAAGTTGCCACTGCTGCATCCCAATAAACTCTCAGGGAAACAGTGGGGAATTATTACTTAACTATTAAGTAAGAGAAAAAGTATTGACACAAATTCCTTTTAAAACAGCGTTTCCCAGACACATTTTCATATTAATATGTTCTAAAGGCAGCTATAGGCAATGACATTCCTTTTTCTTTAAGCAGGCAGGCAAAAAATCCTCTGTATTTGACTTACTAGGCTTCCATACAGAGATCCATAATTCAGTATCTCAAAGCTTTACTATAAAGCTAATGGTTTATGAGGTGATGCAAATTTTTTTTTCATTTATACAAAAAATATCTTTCCCCACTATCCCTTAGTGGAATGTGCTTTCTGATCTCTGCATGAATATTTCTAATAAAAATACATGCATGCATCTTAATATCTCTAACATGAATTAATATATTTTTTTCTGTCTTAAAACATCTAGTGTCAACACTGCTGCTGAATATTTCATGTGAAGTATAATGTAATTTGACTAGATCATTATCTCGGGGAAAATGGTGACTGCCATTTTTTCTGTGCTTATTTTTCATGATCTTTGATGATTGTTTAAAGGAGAGATGCAACTGAATGACTAACTTCCTAGACTCACCTTCTCTTTCTCTCCTCTCTGTCCCTCTGCAGGCTGCTGCTGAAAAGAGACAGGCAGCTGCTGTACTGCATCTGAGCTAGAGGTGTTGTTTCTCTGTTGCACATGGAATATTCTGAGCACGTCTCTGGTTAGTTACACCACCCCTCTGATCTCTAGGAATGTTTTATGGACAGAGCACAGCCTATTGTACATGTGTCCTTCCATTAAGACATCTTTTCATCTTTTCCAGGATACCCATTGCAGTATTTTTTTCCAATCAAGTCCTTTTCCCTCTCCTCCTCCCTTTTTTTTTTTTTAATATTGTAATCTATAAATTAATCTAATTTCCATTTGGATTAAGTTTTTATCTCCTTGATCAAGTCAACTGCTCCTTCCCTCTCAGGGCTGCTTCTGATTAGGCTTTATGTAAAGCCTGCATTCACATTATCTAGGTGGTGAGAGGAAGGGCAAAGTTCCTGTGCTTGTGGGGAGAACTCCATCAAGGTGTTTGCATGGATGCCTAGACCTCCAAGGAGAGGCACAGAAAAAACACCAGGAGAAAGGCACTGCTGGTCCTCAGGGTATTACAGACACTGGAGCACATCCCTTGTGCCCTGAACCAGTGTCTTTCCTCCTGGCAGCCTGGGAGAAAGACTGACTGCAGCAAATCCATTTCCTCTGGAAGGATGTACATCACTGATGGTGAGCAAAGCAGGGAACGTGATGCCTTGGTCACTTTGGCAAAATCCTGCTCCCTTTGCATGGCACCGATTTACAGATGAAATGTCAGAAAACAGCAGTAGTGGGAAGTTCTCTCACACTGCTTGAGGAGGGCTCAGGAAAAGCACTGGAAGAAATGTCTGTAGTCTTCACTCTTTTAAAATGAAATTTTCCTGATTTACAAATACGTAAAAATACTTAATGAAGTAATTTGGCCTTCCCAAGTCACTTCATTAACACACGTACCCTTAACATGGAATATATGCAGTAGTTGATGAGGGATGGGCATTTCTTTATGAAGAAACAGAAGTGAGGGTGAAGCTCAGGCTTTCTTGAACTGCATTTTGACCATTCAGTCTAAGACACATATGGCCCAAATTACAGATATGAAATCTTCTAGATAACCTGCTAAAGCCCATGAAGAAAACAAGTGCCCAGTACTCCTGAAAATCATGCTTGAAACCAAGCTGGCTACCTAAAATTAGTGACATTTTGGAAAGAAATGGAGATAACTCGCTCACAGTGATGCAGCAAAATGCAACCTAACTGAAATGAACGTTTAAAGTTTTCCCACTGCAGTATGGGTAATAGTGTGCAATCTAGGTCCCCAAATAGAAAGATACTTATATTCACTGAATCAAAATATAGTACCTTCAAAACATTATTAAGAGGCTAATACACACATGACATACTCAAGAGTTTTTGGTTAAGATTCTGACAGACTGACTTTTGCAGCCATTAAGTTTTAACAAATTAAATTTGCTTAGGAAATAAAAGAGGTAAGAAAGCAGCATTTTACTCTTTCATCTCCAGCACAGGTTGGTTGAAATGACGTGGTTGTGGCTATAACAGGTGAGATGAGCTGATCCTGTAGCCCTGCCACACCAGTGACACTGTGGGAGGAATGACGTTGGAGTCTAGCAGCTGTAATGGCCATCCTGAGGGGGACAGTTCAGTTCGAGAATGTGGTAAGTGACAAAGTAATAGGATATCTTTTATTGCCAGATTCCAGGAAATGGCTGGAAAGCCCGGCCCTACGAAAGCAGTGTGGAAGTGAGCAGCAGCACGCTGTCTGAGGGTCTTGTAAAGGCGTTTTTTCACCGATCTCACTGTTATTTGCTATCTTTCTCCAGAAGAACAGCAGGAATTCGCCTGAGCTGGACTCGCGCCGTCGGAAGATCCAAATGAGCTCAGGTGCGGGGCTTTCGGGAAGGTGCTCTACCGGGAGCAGGGCAGGGCCACACCGGGCGGGCCCGTGGCTGGGCGCGGGCTGGCCGTCCCGGAGCCTCGGTGTCTCTGCAATGCAGGGGCCGGGGCGGGGCGGGGCGGCAGCGAGGGGCCGCTCCTCCACCTCCACAGGCGCGGGGGCCCTGCGGGAGCGGCGGCGGGGCCGGGGCG
>VXBU01014336.1:0-48254 GCA_013400315.1 Bombycilla garrulus | reverse complement strand
CGGGCGGGGTTGGGGGCGCGGGGCCGCTGCGCAGCGCGGGGAGGTGGGTGGGCGGTGGGGGGGGTGTCAGCCGCGCGCGCTTCCCGCCTTGCGTCTGTGGGCAGCGCTTTCGGGGGGCTCGCGCCGCCCGGGTGCTCCCCTCAGCCCTCCCTCCGTCCGCGCTTCGGGCTGCGCTCCCTTCTCTGGGCCCTCCAGTCGCCGACCCAGACCGGAGTTCTCCGCGGGTCGCCCCCGCCCGACCTGCCGGAGGTAAGAATGGAGTGGGGCGGCCCCCTGGTAGCGCCTGGCTTGCCTCGGTAGGGGCGGCTGCCTCCCAGGGCTCTGAGCATCTCCAGGCTGTAAACCCCTCCGTAGGATGTGAACCTCTGTCCTCTCCTGCCCCCACCCCTAAGCTTCTCTAAGGGGATCTGCGCGGCTGAACAAAGAGCGTTGTGTGAGGCGAGGGCTGTAAGCGCTGTTAATTTGCATCGGGGAGGGGGAGAAAAAAAAACCAAACCGGCAAAACCCCACCTAAAAAAAAAGATTCCCTGTATTGCATGAATCAGGGAAGAAACAGCCATGCACGGGAGCCCAGCGGCGAACAATGCCTTTTTTTATGTAAGAGAAAACGATGTGAAATGTGCCTGGCTCAGATGGCTGCAGGTAGGAGCCGTAGGCGTGTGCTGCGCTGCGCTGCCGTGCTGCTGCACCGAGCCACCAGATAAACCGTGCTCGCCTCCATCTGCCCTGTGCTCATTCCAGACACTCCGACCTGCCCTCTGCATGAGATGTGCTTTATGGAGCACCTTCGCCAAAGAAGGGGGTGTGCCGCATGCCGGCAGAATGGCTGTCCTTGTGAAAGATACTGACATGGTTAATTTCACTGGGTTAAGCAGGAACTTTCAGTTCTCCTCCGAATAAAAAGTATTCTCCTGTGTTTTTGGTGGATTTTCAGGTAGGATTCTCCCTGAGATGGAGTTGGAGGTTTTCACTTGTCAGTGAGCATTAACATAGAGTCATGCAGTAGAATGGGATGTATGCACACGTATGTTTTAAGTCTTACTTATTCTAGGTCTCTAGCATAAATTTTCGTAATTTATCATGTCTCTGTGGTCATGTCAATAAATCATACTCCATCCTTCCTCAAAAGATCACTTGCTGTCCAGCATTTGTGCTGCTTATTGTTCAGAAAACCTGTCCCTTTTGTTTTCAGAAGGGTTTTTCCATCTGTGATTGAATCACATACTCTTTTGGTTCTGTTTCTTCCCATTTTCTCCACAAACCTTTGTTTTCTTTTCATGAAAGAACCAGTTTGTTTTCACCTGTGCTGGTTTAGACTAGCAGGGATGTCTAGACTACAGATGTCATAGCTGATTGACCCAACAAGAGGCTCAGCTGCAGAATGTATTTATTTTCTATAGCTTCTTTCGCTTCCCTCCTGACTGGATGGCGTAATCACAGCATCTCAGCCCTTGCCTGGCAGGAGAATGTGCTGAGAGGGCACGACATAGTGAAGTTGCCCCTGTGTTACGTCATAGATCACGAAGAAGTGGTTCATGAACGGTGAAAAGACTGGGCACTTCCCATGAGTGTGCTACAAACTCTCTTCAGTTAGTGTAAAGGCAGTCCAGTTAAGTTTGTGGATAGTTGTTCATTTTCCCAGCTGATGTTCTGAAAGCGTGATACAGAGCCCAGATTCACCTGTGTAGCACCTAGGACTGGGAAGCACCAAATTCCTCACTGCATGTTTCATTTGCAAGACACTGAGGGTGCACTCAGCAGTGGGCAAGACCTCAGTCTTCATGTGGTACCAGTTTCCTGGAGCTCAGACATTTGCAGGTGAGCTGAAGTAATGTACTGAAAATCACCCCAAAGGCTTAGTGAGGCCATTCTGCATAGTGAGGAAACACAAAGGTGAGCCCTGGCACAGGGCTCTGGGAAGAGGGGTGATCTCAGCAGTGCCGTAAATTCTATCTCTTCTCATCTGATCTCATCAAGGGATGGGGTTTGGTTAATGGAACTTTTCAGTTTGTTGCACCCATAGTGCATGTTGAGAGAAGCCAAAGAGCTGTCATCCTGAGAACTGAAAGTTGCAGTTCTTCTGTGGAGAGTTTTAGCACACTTGAGGGCAGGTCATTGTGCTTATAATGCAGTTTGTTACGTAAAGTAGCATTTGCAGCCGTGATTTAGAGGTCTGATGTAATTGTTAAGGTATGTTGTATCATACCCACTTAGCTGTGTTCTTTAATCTGTTTGGATGACAAATAAATAGTTGTAATTTAATGACCCCTGAGGTGCTGTGCCGAGGCAGGAGCGATCTGATCACAGCAGTCCCTAAATGAATTGCTACAGTCTGTGGGTTAAGAATTCCCTTGTTGCTAGATGTTTTTTCCAGAAGCATACCTTTCCTTTTGGTCTGTGTCATGCTCCTTTCTGTACAAGTTACCCTTTGCTGAACCATATACCTGAATTCACAGAGGAAACATTTGCTATGTGTGCTGACACCAGAGTGGGCTCTGGCTCCTTTAGCTCTGGCACTGCGCTCACTTAACAACTGTCTGTGGAAGTTGCTAGAAAAATCTAAGCACAGAAACAGGGGTGAGGCCCATTGCAGATTCTGCTGGGCTGTTTCACCTTCCCCTCCCAATGTGGCATGTGACACATATGGTGGAGACAGGTTTCTTCTCTTAATGGGCTTGGAAGAAGTCAAAAAGAATTTAGGTTGTGAGGACTTTATGAAGGTGGCTTTCCGAAAGTCACCTTTTGATTACTGATGTCTCTACAAAGGCACAAGGTACCAACAGAGCTTGGAACGCATCTGCAGCATGTGAATGATGTGAAATCTGATCTGTTATGGTGGGACAAATGATAATCAGTTTAAGAAAGGAAAATAAAAGCTCTACTGGTGCCTAAAGCCTGAGTTCCTTACAGATCATTTGCCAGCAGTGCAGGTAGTGGCTGTGCTGAGAACTGATCTGGTAAAACTTTTGGCTCACAGTCAAAGAAAAAAAAATCCACCCCTTCGCTTTATTTGGGTTTCAGAAGAAGCATTTCTGGCTGCAGGACACTTGAAGCTGATGAACGGAAGCCTTAACTAGGAAGGGATTAGGGAGTGTTGCACTTAACATGCATCAAATAATGAACAGAAATTTGGAAATGTGTAATATGGGTCCTAAGACTAGGTGGCTTCCCAAGGTCCTTTCTAAACTCAGTTATCTGATGATCTAGATATTTTGGGTTTTGTGCTGTCTTTAAGTCCATGTGTGCTCTTGATGAGGAAGTGAAAGTATGCACGTGCTGATACGGAGAATTGTTCCTTAAGACTCAAGGATGTTTGTTTTGGTCCATCTGTATTTATTCAGTTCAAACACATGCTTAATTGCACTTGAAAGTCGGCTGTAAGCATGCTTAAAAGTTAAGCATGTTTTTACAGAAAAGGGAATGGTTTTTCTGAAAAGGAAAGAGGATAAATTCACAGTACATGGGCTTAGTGTTGTAAACCCCTTGATGGTGTTGAGAGATACCAAGTACTTCCACAGAAAGCATGGAAATGCAGTGTTCTCTGATATTGTTACCTGCCTTACCTCTTCCCAAACACACCTGCACATGCTAAGGCAGAGTATGGGTGGGTCTTGACATATTTAGGGTTGGTGCTTTTTCTTCCGTCCTTCTGCTTCATGTACAGGTGTGCTTGTTAGCAACGGTGCTGTACTGCGTCTCAGTTAATAAGAAAAAACAGCATGAGACTTATTTCCATGGGGTGGAGCTGATTTAGAGGATTGGTGCTGGAAAACAGAGATGGTTTAAGCTGCCTTCCGCAGTGAAGGAAAAAGCTTTTATTTCATGGGAAGGTTTAATCACAGGCTATGCTACTAAACTGTACAAGGGTGTTTTAGATGGACGTTCAGTGTGACTTTTGTAATTGCTTTCTAGGTATCAGAGGAAAGAACTGCTGTATCCATGGGGTTAATTTGGATTGTTGTGGCCACATGGGTTACTGTGCTAGCTGTTAAGAGGATTTGAGGTCTTGATTGACCCATTTTACTTTAACACTAATTGTTTGCTGTTGTATTAAGGAGAAAAGATGAGCTAATCCTTATGGTTTTACACTCACTGCTGTTTCTCTCTACAGCAGTCTCGCAGATGAAACTGATCTTTGTTCTTTTGTCTTGACTGGGGAGGTGGCAGAAAGGGATAACAGACAACAGCTTCAGAGTGTTAATGTTTGTACTCAGTATCCCTTATCTTTGATAGGGTGCCAGTTTTAAAGGAATTATGGTGAAAAGGTGTGGCCTGGTCAATTCTCTTTGTTTTCTGCAATCTGTGAGACAGGTTGGTACTGGCTGATAGACTAATAGTGTTATGGTATGCTGTTTCTCTTTTAGCATTTTTAAAGTACACATTTTGCTAACTTTCTATGATGTAATGAGACTATTTATTACACCACAGAAGCAATTTATTTATTTTAGCACATGATGCTTCCAGATAAAAAATACATATGTGTTTCATATAGTAATGGCCTTATGACAACCAGCAGTGTTAAGTGGTGAAAATCAGAATACTGTGATGAGTTCATTGAATCTGTACCTGATCTGCACCACCTGGAAAGAGTCAATGCCATTTGCAGCTCTGTTTTCCGATTACTGAAAATCTGGGGTACTTTTTGCCATCAGGGAAATAATCAGCTTACTCCTGACAGTTCTTAAGTTATGGATTTGTAGGTAGAATTAAGGTCCTGTAGCAAATTTTGCTCCTTCATTTAGACTGGCACTCACAGGTATGAGGAGCTGACGGATATTTCTTGTCTTGTGTCAAGCCCCCAGCAAGAAGTAGGAGGATTTATTTCTTTAAGTACTTCTAGTAGCTCCATGATAGTTAGATTGCAGTAGCTTCCAGTGAGTTGAGTCTCTGAAAAGTTACTTTTCTCTCTGTGAAACTTGTAATTTTATTCCCTGAGAGAGTTTTAAACTAAATTTCAATAGCTGTTTACAAAATTATACTTAAAAGTATGTGCAACCTCTGGGTAAACAACACAAAACCCCCAAACAAACTAAACCCAGCAGTCCAATCATGTCAGCTAACTTGGCAGCATTTAATTATAGGACTATTGATTCAATTAACCCTATCTTTTCACTTTGTTTTCTGGAGAGAACGATAGGGGCTGGTTTCTGGTTTAGAACTAGGGACTGTCAGTTCTATCTTTAGGAACATACATTATCTCTTAGAACAGTTGCTTGGCTATACAAAACTTGCCACTTTTCCTGAGGTTCTGATCTTGGATGAACAGAGCTAGGAGGTGTCTTAAAATGAAAATGTATTATGAACGTATCCAGTTTGGGATATGCTTTTGAAAACTCCTGCGTTGGTCCAAATTTGATCCAGAGATGAACAGCAGAAAATGCTGTAGACATTCAAAAGTGGCCTCTGTGCTTCACTGCTGGTCAGAATCCTGTATCTGCTGTGAGCAAAGGTGGATTGGCCTCCTTCCCTATGTGTCTCAACCACGGTGTTGTCCAGGCTGTGCCTGGAGGAGCCTCAGCTGAGTTTAAGGTACAGCTGAGTTTCTCTCTTTTTGTTCTCCTCACTTTCTCTAGAAGGTATCTGAATAGCTTGTGCAGCAAGTGCAATTGCAAGGTGCCAGACACTAAGTGCAAGGACACCCTTTTCTCTGGGAGGGCTCGGAGTCTGAGAGGGACTGTGAGGAAAGCATTTTTTCTGTGTCTGCTATGAAATGGGCTGAAAGTGTGTGTTCAAAACCCTTTGACCTTAAGGAGGATTCAAGCCTGGGTTTGAATTCTGGTTAGCTGGACATCTGGTCCGCTTGTTTTAGCTAACCAGATCTTCTCATGCCAAGTTACTCTGTTTTCCACACAGCCCCTCTGTGACTACCAGGTCTGAGCAGAAAGATCTGATCCCGTCATGGGGCCTTTGGCCAGACCCGAGGCCGTGCTGTGCCAGAGCCTACTGCTAACATTTGCTAATGTTAACATGCTTTTATTGTGCCCTGGCTGATGGTTGGACAAAGAGACTCCACACACAGTCTTTTAATGCCCCTCCTCAATTCTGCAGCTGCAGCCGTGTGATGTCTGAGGTGTGTGTGCTCAGTCATCCCTTCCCCTTGTGGCCACGCGGTATCGCTCAGACAGCAGAGCTTCTCCTTCTGTTTGTAGTATTGTGACTGTGGCTTGGTGACCAGCAGCTGTACGTTCACGTGGAGGTTTCTGCTGACAGAGGACTCCTGCTGACACATCCCTGGCTGCTGCTGCCTGCTGTGCTTTCAGGTGTTGGGCTGCTCCTCGTGCAGGCTGCGTTACAGGGTGTGCCGGGCAGGCAGGCCGCCCTGCCTGTTTGCAGCCAGACTCTAGTCATGTGCATAGGCATTTGTCTGCTTCCCTTGAGTGTGCTGAAACTCACACTGGCTTTTATTTCCATCAGCAATTAGAAGATTGTTCAAGGAAGCTGAGGAAAAAAAAGCCCCAAGGGCTCAAAAAGGAGACATGCAGGGGTGGAGCTGGATAACTGGCAAAAGAGGAGAACAGACCTTGCTCACGGAGTGGTCTGGGTGGTCGGTTATTTATATCCCATCCTTCTTGTCACCCTGTAGCTTGGGTGGAAGGGCATCAGAAGGCAGATGTGATGGCCCTAAGCTGCTTGGATACCCTGTCCTCCTTCAGTGCTCCCCTGCCACCTGTATTACAAAATACGTAGTGCAGGGAGGTAGCCACATGAATAGAAGGGATATTTCTGAAATAAGAGTGTCAACTCCTCCAGATTTGTATCAGAGTTCTTCATTTGCTCTGAGTTCGAGCAGCGTTTGGGCCAAAGGTTGCTCACAACATGCTCAGAACATACCTGGAGTCAGTGTCTGTGTTGCCAGGAGTCCAGAGCAGACCTAGATATTTAGGGTTGTGGCTAAGTGTGTCTGTAAGGACGTGCCCATCCTCTCTGTTTTGCAATGTTTGATCTGATTTCCTAGAAAGAAAATCTCTTTCAGGAAAATGATAAGAAAACATCTAAATCAGGTGTAAGGAAGCTATGTATTTAATTTGTTTTAGGGAGATAAAATATGTATATTTCTTGAAGTAGTAAAGGGAAAGTTGGTGAATTTAAGAGAGAGTTATCTTGGTTCTCTTGCTGTCGCCAAGGAAGGCTGGAACCTCCCTTGGAATACAAAATGTGACCCCCTTCCCTCCAAATTATTATACCTTTGAAGTGACGTGTCTTTCAGGCAGCAATGTGAGGAAAGCAGCAGCAGTTTTTTACCTGTGTGTGTATGTGTGCGTGTCTGTCTGTCTGTCCGTGTGTCCCAGGGCAAACCCGCAGATCCGCAGTCCCGGCCTCTCTCGTTTCTCGGGCCGTTTCCCTTCGCTGCAGTTCCGCTCTCGGCCGCCAGGGGCGCTGCTGGCTCCGGGCCGGGGGCGGTGATCGCCCCGCGCCTGCAGGGGGCGCTGTGCCGCGCGCTCGGCCGCGTCTCCCTCACGGGCACGAACGGAACGGAGCAGAAACGGAGCAGAAACTCCGCGGCTGCAGCGGGAACCGCGGGGTTCGGGCAGACACGGGCTGTTGGGGTAAAATGCAGCGAGAAAAACCCAAAGCAGCGGCAGAAGACAGCGGGGCTGGCAGCGGCAGCTGGGCTGCTGCAAGCAGCCAGGAGAGGCTCCCTCAGAGTGAGGAGGAGCTTGGTGTCCCAGGCCTTTCCTCTGAGGCACCCGAGTAGATGGTGAGGGTCTTTTCCAGTGCGATTGCGTGTTACTGAGTCCAGTTCACCGTCTGCTCTTAGGAGCCAAGGCTCACCCATGGTATAGAAGAAGCAGTATAGGTGCTAGAGTGAGTTCTGTCACTGCGGTGGCAGTGAATTCTCCCCATGGTAGCAACTTGATTGCTCCCTCTGATTCCAGAGTGAGCGAGGAGCTGAGCCCATCCCCTCACTCCCCAGTCAAAGTATCGTGGTGTCTTTGCCCTTCCCAAGAGAAAAAACCTCCAGCTAAGAGTAGCCAGCTGTCCCCTTACCGCCAGCTTGGCCACTTCTTTTGCCTCTTAAGTACCGGTCGTTATCATCTCTTAGGCAACAAATGGGATAAAATTCCCTGAGAGAAAGAAAAAATATCCTAAACTCCAACAAGGGTAATAAAAAAAAAAAGAAAAAAAAAAGAAAAGCAAACAAACCTCTGTGTGTGTATGTGGAATGCTTAATAACCTGATTCATTCCGAAGAGCAAAGGATAGAGTGTGGTAAATAAGCTTTCATTCCATTTTGTTCTGCAAAGTTAAGCTTTTCAGGCTGTAGGGAGCTGATTGTGCTTCTGAATAACACTCAGCAGACTATTGAATCTAAGAATTTTTTATTACCTAGTGCTGTCTGTTACAGCATATAAAAATTTATGTTTAATAAGTAAGCCTTTTAATAAAAACCATTTTGTATTATTGCAAATTAATATATAGTTTTACTCCACGGTTTGCCAGAATTAGCAGAAGTGATTTAATAGACAATACTTATAGTCTTTTAGTTTAGATAATTTTAATGGTGTGCTATTAGTGTTGCTTAAAATATTAGCAGTATTTTGAATGCAGTATTAAAAATTCTTCTAAATGTACTTTTCAATACAAATAGTTGGGAACATTTTTTGTGGAATGCATTTGAGAAAAAAAGTCAAACTGTGTGCACTTAGGATAACCTCTGGTACTCCTCTCTGAGCAAAAAAAAATGAATTCACTTAGGCTTTTTTTTTTTCTTCGCTTGTTTTGGTCCACTGTACAGTTGCGGCATCACTGTTAGCAATAGTATATCTGCTGAAGGAATGCCTTATTCAATGCTTTGAAATCTTTTTATAAACTTGATTCTGCTTTTTGGTTTTTAGAAAACAAATGGATTTGTACACTGCTATTTATGAGAGAGTAGTCCTTGATTGTAATTAATTTATTTTTTAAAAGATGCTGATAATGACAATATTTAATTGGTGGAAAGCGTGTACCTCTCTGAGCCAGCAGATAAAAATGCTACTGGCTATTTTAAGGCAGATCCTCCTTTTTTATGGGTGGTGTCATGAATTTTATGTTTTATTCCAGTGATTGGAACAGTACAACTTGGTGAATGTGCAAGCTGTACTTAAAGTAACTTATTTACCCTTTAAATTAAATATTTTAGAACTGAATTCGTTTACCACCTATTATGAGGAGGAGGAGGAGGGAATAAATACTTGGAAAAAAATATTGAGCCAAATGAATGTATTCCCTATTTCAGGACATGAAGCCATGTTTGCTGCCAGGGTCAGAAAGACTTCCTTGCAGACACTGTATTGCAGATTTGGCATTATTCATATTATGCATTACTCTGAAATACCTCTGTTGTTGGCACCAGGTGATCTGCCCATACTTTTATGCCAAACTTGTATGAATTTAATTACTGAAATTTCAGTTACTTGGAAGATTAGAGTTATTTTTGTTACTGATATATTTTATATATTGATAGAAGCTGTAATTTTTTTTTTCTGAAGAGGATGGAATTTTCTTCTGCATTTTAAGTTATTGTGAGATCAGTCCCAATGACACTGCTTATTCCAGTGTGCAGTGGAATAAATGACTTGTCAGTATCCTGGGATGGGTGAGAGAATGAATATTTTACCTGTGCTATGTGTTTGTGTTTTCTGCAGCAGTGTTTTGGTGCCTTTTTCTTGCTTGCCTAAGGGAGAGGAAAGGTAAGTGAAAAATGAACTTTCCTCCAGTGAGAAAGCTTTTGGTGACCACATTGAAAAGCAGGAAAAGAGAGATCAGAGAAATGCGCTGTATTTTCACTGGAAAAACTAACTATGGAGACTTGTTTCAGCCATTAAAGGTAGGTTCAGAGCTCACAGGTCAGTAGGAATAGAATTTGCCTGTTCCAGCAGCTGTTGAACAATAAATAAAAAAGAAGTGGCTATCTCCTTATATTCACCTCTTTTCCTCATCCAAGTGTGACATAATTTTCTTTAGGATTCTGTTCCTTTCATGCCGTTGCAGTTGGAAAATCTGATGGATTTATCTGCCCTACTGCTCTTACCTGCAGGCAAAGGTTGATCTAGATTGAAGTGTAATCCTCCTAGATTAATAAATAAGCCCTGCCCCATGTCTGTGTCACTAAGCAGATGAGTAGCTCTTTGAAGAATATTTTGAAGCTTCTGAAAATACTTTCTAGCAGAAACTTGCATTTTAAAAGATATTAAAATACACAGATAGAAAAATGAACAAGCAAGTAAGTGTGCCTTAAGAATAAAAGTACTATATCTCTAGTCACTTGTTAATATTTCCCTTTCCATGATGGATTTACTTCATAGCTGAGCTTGAAAATCCTTCACAACTGGCACTGGTGCTGGGCAATTTCCCCTTCCAATGTAGGTCTGTCTGCATTTATCTCTTTCAGTTTATTACCTTTCAGTTTAATCACTTATTTTGTATTGAAATGTAGCTCTGGGCAGAGCTCCACATAACTAAGAAACTTGCTGTTTACTAAACTGTGGAAAAAGAACATGTGATAGTCTAATGCTGGATTTTGGTTTGAAATGAGATGTTTGTTTCCTGAGGAGCTTGGGATTGTGGGCAGGACAACTGTGGGATGAGCAGTGCACATGAACTTGGTGGGACTCTGGGATAGTGGTGAGAGCTGCTGGTGTGTCCATCACAGGTGCATTGTTAGTTTTGATTTTAGGTTGTCCTGTTTGCTTAGGTCTTGATCCAGTAGAACTGGAGAAACTCTTCTTGGCTTGAAGATGATTTGCATTGTGATTTTCTGGGCAAATTTTAGCTTTGTATCCACCAGTGAATCGATCAGGGCTTGTCATAGCCCCATAGGCAGTGGAGGCCCAGGGTGCCTATAGACTGTGCTGAGGACTGCTGGGACAGCGGCTCTTTGGAGAAACTGGGTGCCCAAGACCAGCAAAGCAGATTCCTGGCTGCTGGGCAGAGTAGGCATTTTTGCCCTGTGTGTCTCTGAGCAGCAGCTGTTCCCATTTTGTAACCTGCTAATTCCCAAGCACGGCAGGAGCATCCTGGCTCTGTAGTGTTCCCCAGCACAGACTGCTTTTCCATACACTGGAGTGAGTCATAAGGGCTTTTGTCTTTGCTGTAAAAATGAGTTTTCCCTGTCATGTTTGAGAAATACTGACACAATTTTTCTATGCATGCCCACTGACCGTGTTACTTGTACATAACCCTCTGAAAAATTCTGGAGAACTGACTACTGCAAGTGCATGAGGAAATATTTTCTGGCTTTGGCCTGTGTAGAAGACAGATAAGTTGGAACTGAGCTACAGGCTGTGAGATGTGTCTGCTGAACAGCCTGGCAGCACCGAGAAGCTTGTCTCTGCCTGACCTTAGGGGGAGGAGATGTGATGTGGCAGGTGCTCTGCAGAGAGGAGTCTGCCAGACAAGTGACCAGCATGTGTTCACTGCCATGTGAGGACACTGAAGTGTTGCTGAGGTGGCACTGGGTGATAGGTGACTTAGAGAAGAAATACCATGTAAGGAAATACTGTGTCTTGAAGAAGTGTATAAAAGGAGCTTGTTTCTCACAATAAATGTCTCAGTATTGCCACTGATGTGAGAACATGCAATTAGTTGTCACAAGCCTGAGATGTGAGATGCTTTTTGCAAACTGAACCTTAGCACAGTCATGGGAACCAGGAGAAGTCTTCCTTCCTATTGAGTAGTCTGGGATGTGGGCTCTTGGCAGCCAGGGCTTATCCCAGCTGGTTCTGTGGGGGCCTTGTGCCTGTTTGCTCCTATGGTGCCTGGTCCTTGGCTGACCCTGTGGGAAGCTGGCTCAGTAAGCTGAGCTGGGGCAATGCTAGTGCTCTACAGAAATTACTTTCTACCAGTCCAGCTCTGTAAATTGTTCCAGAGCACTGGTGAAGGGGAGGGGCAGGAATGTGTGTCTGGTAGCTAGAAGGCTTTCACATGTCTTAAAGACAAGGATTTTAAGGAAGTTAAATGCTCCATTTTGAAAATAAAGTTCGCAGCATCTAACCACACTGATTGGTTGTGTTGCTCCCCAAAAGAAATCAAATTGCCCTGGTTGTCAATCATGCTTAGTACATTTTAAATCACCTATTTTCTATATAAATGGTACTGTTATAAAAACTGTCCTTACCTTGCAATTTAATTTTTTTTTTTTTGAAGGACACAAAGCATAGGGTCACAGAGAAAATGTTGCACTTTCTACTGACAGTCAAAAACAGTCCTGGCACAGTCTTTTGGTGCTAGTCATAGGGAGATATGTGTGCTAATAAACAGCCCTTCTAGGCTTTCTGCTGTGGGCTCTGAAGTTTGCTATGCTGCAGCTGACTTGCTTGCAATAAAACCCTTGTCTGTGTCTTTAATGAGGGACTTTCCTGAGGTAGAAATTGCCTTCCTTGGAATTAGGGGAGGAGGAGTGATGTGTATTGTGAAGAAAAGCTAAGCCAGGAAACACCTGGCAACCAGATGGCCCCTAGCAAACTGCATTGTACCCACACCTTCATTAAGGATTACTTTGGCTGTCTCTGGGTAATAGATTTAGAGGTTTGGGGTCACAAAGAATTAGAAAATTGTAGCCAGTTGCAATTAAACGTGAGTTATTTTTAGAGGACAAAGAACTGAGCTGAAAGCTGAATTAGAGCTACTTGAAATGTTAGGGCTCAAATACTAGGGTGGTATTTTGTAGGAGACTGACAAAGTAGCCCATGCACTCCAGCCAGAGGCACAAAGGCACCCGGGGTGGTGACAGGTGGGCTAGAGATGGCAGAGCTGTGAGCAGTGGCAGTAATGTGAAACTGACATTATTCCACTTCCTGAGGGCAGTAGGCGTTAGGTACTTCCCTCTGAATATTCATGTGTGCAACACATAAAGGTTGCTTCGACTGTTAGCAGAATAGAGCTGTGTGGTTTCTACTGTGATTTGTATAAGCCTGGTTCAGTGTCTTACGCTTTTGTTTTACCTGCATTTAACTTTGTTTTGTGTTTCTCCATCAAAATGTCTGCAGTCCAAAAAGGGCACACACAAGGTTTTGAACTTTTGAGATGAATTTTAAGAATGTTAGTAGGGAAATAGAGATCTGGGCAGAGCAGTACACATTTTTTGTGTTGTTGACCACTTGGCAGCAGTTGGTGGCATGTGGAGGTCAGGAATTCGGGCTGACCCTGTGTGGTTGCACAGAAGTGAGCAGGAGGAAACTTGCTCCCTCCTACATGATCCATATTCATCTGCTTACTGCAGCAGGTAAAAGGAGGCACGGCACTACTGATGTGCGTGGGTATGTTTTGGCTGTCTCGCAGCTGTGCTGGGAGATGCCTTTTCCTGAGGGAGCTGCTCTGTGAATAAGTGGCTCAGATCTCCTAGCTCTTGCTGAATCCAGGGCTGATTGATACCTCCTTGTAGCTCACCTGCTCATTGCCCTGCCTTGGGAGGGCTTTTGCTGCCTTGGGAGAACAACACATGCCAAAGAAGCTTTGCTGGTGCAGGGGCCGTGTAAGTGCAGACTGCCTTCCTTACACTCTGGAGCACCTTCAGGCAGCTTGGATGGGTTGTTCATTACTTTCATTCTCATGATGTTGATGCAATAACAAGAGCATTGCTGGCTTTTATCCTGTATATTCTTTCGAGCAGCTTCTTTGCAGAGAGTGTATCTCTTTGTCAGTTTCATGTTAAAATGTTTGTAAGCACAACTTGAAAGCACTTACCATTGGAACACCAATTTTAATTACTTGTTAGCATTGATATCAAAGCTTATTGTGAATTTAATGCAGTGAGTTCTGAGGAACCCACCTAAAAAATCTTGTTGTATGTATTGCTTCAGTTTTTAAGTCTACATCCTGTGGGGTTGTTTCTACAGCTGAGATCCCTGTTAAAGACAAGTTTAATTTCCATTATGCAACTGAAGTAAGTGTTAGTATTTTACTAAAAATAAGCCAATGGTACTTTACCACATGGTCTGGGGCAGCCACATAGGTATGGAACAACTGTCTTGAAAGGATGTATCAAATTGTTCAGTAAGTATTTTCGTTTTCTTGCCTCTCTGAATCTGAAGGGTATTTATTTTACCCTCAGGAGGGGAAAAATAAAACTTTGCAGTTCTTGAAAGCTACTGCCCCAAGTTAGGCAGTCCTTACACTAATAGTTTGCTACCCAAAGAGGCAAAAATATTCTTTTCACTGTGTGTTGATGGTGTCGTCAGCCAGAGAAAACCCCACAGCAGCAGCTTGGAATGAAAAGCAGGGGGAGGGTGCCTGAAGGATTTACTGTGCTGCTCTTGGTTTTCCCTTGAGAAGAGCCCAGCTGCCTTGAAGTTGAAATTAAAATGTAAATCCTAAATAGGCATAATTAGGATACTTCCTTTAGACAATGTCTGATGCAGGCAGCTTTAGTGTTGGGAGTATGCAGGTTTTTTCACTGTTTGAGCAGTCAGTGAGGGAGGAGATGATTAGCAATTAGCATACTGTGTTGGTGCTCTCCAGAGCTGGGACAGAAACCAGAACACAGAAAACACAGAACTCAGAAAGAGTTCTTTTCCCTCAGGAGTCGTGCTGCTAACAGTGTGTAAATCTGATGAAGACCTGTACTTGTAAATGTACAGAATGACTGCTCCAGTAATGCATTGGCATTAAAATGAGCAGAAGTTTGTGGTATGAGTCTTTCTGTATTTTGTGTGGCGTTTTGCAGAGTTGGAATGGAGAGGTCCTGGGATGTCTTGCCTTGGTGGGGGCTACCGTGGAGCTAAAGAGCTCTGTGAATTGGGTTGGAAGGAATCTTTACTTTGTATCTGCTGGCCTTGGGTCAGTCCTTGAAAGAAAGAAGCATGTGTTGCAGAAACATTTGAAGTGCTAACACAGGCACAATAACCTCATTTTTGTCCGGGAGTTGGAGTTACTTCTAAAACTGTGTGGAGCTTGCTGGAGCCCTGAGCTTGTACAAAGCAGTAGAGAGAGTTTTAGTTGGAATGGGCCTGGGGAAGCAGGCTGGGACTCATTCCCAGCTGGAAGCTCAGTGATTGTGGTGTTTGTTATTCTTAGGTGTTGGAGTTTTGGCACCTGCTTTCACACTAAATCAGCTGTTGAGAATGTCCTACAGGTCTGTAAATGTCTCTGTGAAGGTGCTTAGGGCCCTGCTTCTGTCTGACAACTTTAGGCTTCTTTCCCTTTTTCTCCTTTATCTCCTTTTCCTTTTCTTTTTCTTCTTTTTCTTTGTCTTTTTTTCCCAGAAGACTTGTAGTGTAGCGTAGGGGATGTTAATGACAAAATAGTTTCAAGACTTCAAACTTATAACCAATTAATAGTAATAATTATTGTTTAAAATATTACTTTTGCTGGGGAATGTCGTGAAGTGTTTGAGATGTCTTACAGACATTCATGGCCTAAAGAGATCGTAAATGGTGTTGAGTTTTCTAGCTAAGGCAGACATAATTTTTCAATCTAGAAAAAGTCCTCTTTTAGCCTGGCTTTTAAATAGTGTTATGAAGTGGTCTTGTGTGTGATTTAATCATGATCCTGTACACTGATGTTTATTTTGATGGCTCAGAGATAAATAATATTATAGCAGTGCTTTAAATAGTGCTTTTTCACATTGTCTGGCTTAATCTATAAACTAGGGAGGCAGAAAGCAAAGCAGATGTTTGTTTTCCTTTTTCCATACTGAAAAAGCTGTTCAATTTTGGTTTTGCCATGTAGATTTTCTGTGATGGCAGCTGGTGAAATCATGCTGTTAGTCAGATGGAAAAGTGCATTTATATAAAATGTCATTTGAGATACTGGAAAATGCCTTGCTGGGCTAGTGCTGTCACTTATTCTAAGCAAATAGCTTAGATACTTCCTGCAGTTTCCTGGAGTCATAGAATTGTCTACTTTAAGTCCTGTATTTGTGACTCTTGAGCAATGACTCAGGGATTTAATTTTTTTTTGTTCCATTTGGGGAGGAGACTAAAATAAAGATGATTTTCTACAAGTGCCAAATCCTGTGACAATTTTGTAGAGAATTACTACATTTCTGTGAAAGTTTTAAACCAATTCAGTCCTTTACTAGAGAATTATTCCTGCTTTATAATGCCATCTGTTGCTTAGAAAAAATCTTCAGGAAGTCTTTTTTCTTCCCAAAGTGCTAAGGATATTAAAATTTTCCTACAGAACTGATTTGCAGTGCTGTGAAGTTCCTCAAGGATATTGTGTAGTGATCAGCATTGATGCTTTTATTGATTTCCAGTAAACTTTTCATTGTACATCCTTACCCATAAAACTGTTCATGCATGTGCATGTCTGTGTGTGACTCCACTGAGCTCAGTGGAACTTAATGTACAAATATTACTGGAGTCTGAAACTTGGGTTGTGTTAAACAGAAAGTGCCAACAGTAGAGACATGATTCCAATACAGGAGAGCTGTCACCTGGACAGTTTTCAAATGAAATATGTTTTACCTGCAGTCAGTGCTACATCATTCAGTTCTGCACTGATGTGCATGAATCACTAAACCCTCCTGCATACCACACTGACACGCCAGGAGAATAACTCCTGCACAAACACAAAAACTATAAATGGGAAGCTTTTCCTATGACAGCAATGACTTCCATGTAGGAATAATGTAGTGTTGTATTGAGAAATGTAAAGAATGATGGAATAACCTGTACATGTCTTTTGAAATATGATCATTCATATTATAACAATCTTTATGATCAGTTGACAGGAAAAGGACTGTTAAATAATCTTACTAGATTCCTGTTTTACCCCACTTGTCATGCTGAGGCGATTTCTATGTTACATATTGATAAGTATGACCCTTAGTCCTTTTCTCTCAGTTGCTTGGTTGTATGAATCATAACTGTGAAGACCTTAGATGGAATAAATAGGTTTTGTTTCTTGGGGAAGGTTCTGTGTTGTGCTTTGCTGCAGGAGAGGCCGATGTCAGCTCTTGTTGTGAGGCTCAGGTTCTTGATTGCCAGCTTTACTCTCCTTAAGGAAGGGAGCTGTCATCCAAGGGCCCTGGATATCAGATTGGGTCTGCTATATCACTGTGATTCCTGTGAGCAGGAATACAGGATAGCAAAGGGATGATGTGTAATCTAGAGCCTGTTTGATTCACTGAGAAGAAGAATGTATCATTAATGATCATCTTCCATTGAAAGAGATTCTGAAGGGAGAGAAATATTGTGGGGAGTTGTTGTCTCCTACTGAGACATTCTTTACCTAGAATTCTCAGAAGAATTAAAGTCTGCTTTATATTCAGTTGGTAAAGTTAGTACAGCATCCATTTTATAACAAGCCTGTTGCCTTCCTTTATTCTCTACAAAGCTTGTGCATGGGACAGTAGTAACTTGGATGAGATTGTTAGTGATTTTTCCATCATTTTCCAGACTGTCCTACAAGTGAGCAGCATAGGGACCTTGCTAAAAATTATGGCATAATTAGTGATGTATTGGGATTTATGAAGGGATTCCTGGCAGAGCAAGGACAATATATAACAAGATCAATGGTCTGCCAGCTTTAGATCTTTTTTTAAAGGGAGTAAGTGCAGATCCTTCAGTGTCACTTGTACATTATCACATGTGACTTGTAATGGTGACTTTTGGGAATGATGAGGGAAACTTCCTACCTGTTTAGACCATGAACATAAGCTGGCAAATTAATCTAAAAACTTAGGTATGTGAATATGCATGCAGGTGAGCATTCTTGTGGGTTTTGTTCTGTACTCATTGAAGCAGCAGAGAGAGAGAGATTAGTTTGTGCTGGGTCTGAAACTGCAATGTTTCAAAGGTAACTGACATTTCTGTTCACTCTTTCTTGATAGTTCAACAGTTAAGCCTGGACTGTAATCTCTGGAAATCTTGTTGTGAGAGTTACTTTGCACTAAAACATCTCGCATTGTTTATAAATCTTGATGTGGCAATGGAAGGTCACCAGCTTAAACACCACCAATCAGGATTTACTATTTCGGTGTAAGTGAAATCTGCCCCTGAATTACTAGTTGTTGGACATCAGATAATTTTTAGTTACTGTCACAAAGTTTCATTTTTGGCATTTTGCAGTCAAAGACGAAATCTGATTTTGAGTTGTGATTGTGGCCCATCTCATTTAGCAAAAAAACAGGTATCTTGTGGCATCAATGCCAGCCTGTTCATTAGGGATAACAAGGAGTCAGTGCTTGTAGACTGCTGCAGGATTAGCACCTGAAGTTGTTCCCTTTCCTGCTTTTTGAGCAGTGCCTACCCTGCTGTGGCACTATCCTTTTAGCTGTCAAGCCTTTGGGGCAAAACTCATCCTTTGCTCAGAACAGCCTGTCTTAAGTCAGTGTGTAATTTAATTGTTTTGGTTTCCTTGAGGCCTTGAAGCAATGCAATGCAGGTTTTTCGAAGCTGACGTAACAAAATACTGGGATATGCTGCCAAGTCCATGTGGGTGGAAAAAAAAAAAGGAGGTGTTACTGATTTTTATAAACACTTGTGTTCTCAAGAAAGAGAGAAAAAAAAGGAGCAGACTTTCCCAATGGTTCTCTGAGAATGTAAATGCCACTAGTATTTTGGTTGATGGCAGAAATGGCATTTCCTGTGCTGTCTTTATTGCTCAATTGCCATGTCCTAGTTACATAAATTATATTTTATCAACTGGAGTAGATGCATAGAAAACCAGTTGGAGAACTCCACGAGTCATTCATCACTTTCTTAAAATTTCCAGCTGAATTTCTCCTACTCACAGTTGCTGTGAAAAGAGAGGTCAGGTATTCTGCATCAAAGCATTGAATTTGCATCCTTTCACGTGTAAACTAAGTATTTTTGCCTTATATTTGTTGATATATATCTCGAAAGCTTGAAAATTAGCACAAACATCCATCATTTTCCACAGAGACAAAGCAGTTATGTGACTTTTCTTCATCCTTGATAAAACCTTATTTCTTGTAGTGGTTGGAGACAAATTAATTGACACACTTATACTTACACCTTATGTGGTGAGTGATGCTTGTCACCAGCCTACATTTTCTTTACAACAGTATATTGATCAGCCCAATATAAGATTTAATTTATGCAACCAAATCTAAAGAAAATACTTTTAATCAAGAGATTCTATGTGTAGATGATTAATTATGACAGATGTGTAAGTAACGTTCAGGTAATTTTGAGTTCTTTAAAAGAGGACAGTGACTTTTAAAATATTTGGCAGTGTACGGTGTGGCCTGGAAGTGGAGACTCTCTAGTGGCTGTTCACTTTGATTTGTAGGAGAAGAGGCTTAGAGCTGCCTGGACTCAAAGCACTGTTTGTTCTCCATTCTGGTCTTCTTCCTAGGCTGATACAAGATGGCCCTCTAAAAATGCTGTGTAGTTTTTATTTATCTTATTATTGAGCAGTCTGCATTAAAATAGTTCTTTGCTGTTCAGAGCTCTGAGATGATACAGAGCTGGGGCGACATTTCTTGAAGTAGTGATGACCAACTCAGTTCCAGACAATCAAAGGAAGGAGGTATTGGAAGAAAACGGACTAAAAAAATCTAGTCCCAAGTGGAGCAGAGGACACTGTGTTTAGAACAGCAGAAATGGAGAATCTGTGAGGCCCACCTTATATTGCATGTCTCTGTTTGTGAGAGCAGGGATTTGAATTGTGTAGTGGCTTTTAGCACATTGAAATGTGGATGGAGGAACGTGCTTGGTTCTGCCTCTTTTTGCAAGCCTGATCTAAACCTGCTTGCTGGGGGAAGCTGTTGGCTGTGGAGCTGTTGATCCCAGCAGCGAAACCAGCCAGTTGTTCTAATCACTGGATCAGGTGGTGGGACTGCTAGGTCCTGTTTGCTTAAATTGGCCTAGTAGTGCCTTTCAATCAGTGGCACCAGGGTGAATAATATACTCGAGATTTGTCCTGGTGTCTTCATTGTAGGCCACAGGTCTTACAATGTAAGTTATTAAATTACTGTAGATGAAACACCAGAGACATTAGTCCTTGAGTCCCTTGGGGACTGTGGAATTGCAAATTAATTCCTCACAATTTACTTAATCAGAACATGTATTTATTTTTTCAGAAAACCTTCTCTTGTGACAAAAGTTTATGAAGCGGCTAATTGGAACAGAGGTACAGCTGGGATTCCCAGCTTCCTTCCGAGAGTAGCAAGCTCCTTTTTCTGCATTTCTGTGCCAGCTCTCTATGATTGCTGATATTTAAGGACTTCACATTGAACCTCTGTCAGGGGCAGATGGGCCTAAAACTCCTCAGCACTCACTGTGGAGGAAAACTGCTGTGCTGACACTGTGCCTCATGGATAATGTGGCTTGCTCCCCGTTTCCACCATGCTCTTCTTTGTTCTCTCACTATAATTAATGCTGCAGGAGATATTTTTGTTAATGTTACTTGTCTTTCAAAACAAAAGTGTCTCCTCTTTTGTGATATATCGTAAGATGATATGTCTCCAAGTTCATTGGATCTGTGGTGTCAACTACATTTTGTATTGTTTAGGTTGTAGGACGGCTTTAGAGCATGATATCTTTCCTGCTAGTCTGAAAAATGTAGATCCTCAAAGAAAATGATTACAAATGTTTGGCTCTTCTGTGATCTGTTGCCGTCCATGCGCTTGCACGTGTGGATATAGGGGCCAAAACCTATAAGGTTGATATTTTCAAAGGATCTGTGTGAAATACAGTGGGAATTGGGATGCACACAAATGCTGAATTTCTTTGTACAGGGGCCCAGTAAATGGTGTGCAGCCCATGTGGGCTGGCTGCTGCCCATGTAATGTGTAAACCAAGTGAAATGCTTTCCTTCTGGGCAGCTCAGTGTCTGGGTGGGTGACTGCATGGAGCTGGGTGAGGCAGACATCAGGCTGCCCAGATGCCATCTGCCTGAGGAACCTGTTGTCCTCCTCCCAGTTGTCCCAGAGGACTTCAGCCCTGATGTTGATGTCGTAATTCCCTCCATGCAGTGTTGATAAGACCAAAGGAGATAAAAGTTATTATGTCTTGAGTATAGGGACAATGTTTGTCCTCAAAAAGTGTGTCATTATTTCAGCTCATGAGATGGAATGAGGGAAAAGGCTTTAGTGTAGTTAAGTTTTTATTTTGAAAGGAAGAGCACACAAGGTGAACTTGTCGCTCCGTTTACTTTTCCTAATGCTCATAAAATTTATCTTTGGTGTATTTGCATTATGTTCAGGGTTATCTAATGAGCTTATAACTGCTCCTCTTTTTTCACCCCCTATTCTCATTGCTGCTATCGTCACCACGAAAAGAAAGCATTCCATAGCAATAGGTTTGCTGCTCGAAATGAAGAGAGTTCTTTTTAATAAAAGTTAGTGTCTAAAACTAGAAAAATCATGGTTTGTCTCCTGGATCAGATGTCTGTCGTGGTGAAGACCAGCTGACACAGGACCTTTTTGTTTTGTTCTTGGAGACAAATATTTTTCTAATAAAGAAGGATATGCAACTTTAGTAAATCAGGAATTATAACTACTTTAACATCTGGTGTCAACCAAAAAATCTGAGTGTGCTAAAATATCAGTATATTATTTTTCTGTAGTTAAGATTGTGTTTCCATCATAAAGACTTTTAGTATCTTTAGGGATTACAGGATAATAATAACTTGGCAATTAAAAAAAAGAAAAAATTGCCAATTAAAATTGGCTTTGGATATATTCTCCTGAGATTTTTTTAGCCTTATCATAACAAAAATAAATTGTTATATTTAGATTATATCAGATAAAAAAATTCCTAGCAGTCTGTCATCCGGAGCTGGATCTTTGTGGTGGGAACTGCTATCTGAAAAGGAGAGATCAGTTTTGGTGATTAAAATGCCTGGTGGTTTGTTGTTGTTGATGCTGTTGTTTTTATAAAGCATGCTCAGCTATCCTGAAGTTGCACACAGTCTGTGTCTCCAAATTGCTGCTGTGCTGGAAGTGCTGGGAAGTGAGGTTCCTGGGTGGTGTTGATAAATCTTGGTATGCGTGGTAAATCCTGCCCCTCTAGAGACACAGGTACACTTGAAGTTGTCCCTGCATGCCGTGGCTGTCAGTGAGGGCTGGCTTCATCATGCAGTGACAGTGCCGCGTGGGTGTTCATGGCTACAGATCCTGATCCTGCAGTGCGCTCTGAAAGAGCCATTCTGCTTCCACTGGGGTGCTTTGGAAAGCAGTGGATTGCTCTGGGAAGCTGAGTGGGCTCTCCACTCCCCCTTCTTCCTTTGCCTTGAGGTGAACCAATGCCTCGCACAAAGCCCAAGTGATTTCCAGGAAGCCATTCCAGTCTGCTTTGCAATAATTCTCTCTTCGAGTGAATTTGTTCGGTAAATTAGCAATAGTGTCTGGCATGCTGAGTGCAGAGTTTCCTAAAGGGAAAACAAATCTGAATTTAATATGAAGAGTTAATTTACATGTTTCTGTTTTGAAAATGAATTTTTTCACTGTTCTGGAGGCTGGATGGATAGTTCTGGAAGCACAGAGAAGCAGGAATAGCAAACATGCAGCTTGAGTGCAACATTTGAGATACGGCCCTGTGCAGAAGCCAACCTGGAGACTCCAGCATAGCACTTTGGGGTGGAGTGGCTGAAACAATCCTCTCTAAATAACAGATCTTAGAATTTGTTTTGCTGTTTTTGTAATAAGTCATTCGTGAATTTGCATTATTCATCAGGCCTGAAAGGTGGAGGAATAGGTTTTAATGAATTCATGCGCTAATATTTTTCCATCAGTAACTGAGTCAGTTCCTGGAGGGTGAGCATCTATTTCCGTTTGAGGTGTGTGACCAGTCAGACCTTGGCATCTTTGCTGATGCTGCCACTGAAGGGGAAAGCTGCATGGATAATGGGTCTTGGGACCTGGCTTTCTGTCTGTCAGCAGCTGGATTGTGCCATCATGGAATTCCACGCAGGCTCTTTGCATAAGGGTTGTGTGAAGCAGCACAGTGAGTGAAACCTGGGAAAAGATAGCGCAGATAGGCAGTGCTGTGGTACCCTACAAAGAAATAATAATTTTTTGTTGGTCCTTTTCTTGGAGCACATGTGCTTGTGGTACAGAGGTTACTGCTTCAGCCACTGATTCCCATTCCTGGCTGAGACAACTGTGCTGCAGCTCTCTCTGCCAGTTTGCTGAAGTGAGTAACTGTGCTAACTTAGCTTGGCTCAACAAATACCTGTGAGTAGCTGGATTGACAGCTTGTGGGGAGGCAGCCCCACTAGGAGACAGTGTGTTTATGGTGACTGGGGAGCAGTAACTGGAGAGATACCCATGCACTTTCTTTTATAGGCAGTATGGGAAGGCCAGCTTTGTGTTTATTTCAAAAATCTTTCAGTTTAAAACCAGCTGTCTGTTTAGAGCAAGTACTTGCATTTGAGCCTTTGGAAGTGCTTGTGGCCAGAGGCACCAGCAGCACCTTCAAGTGGACACCTTGGCTAATGCGTGGTCCCTTTTCAGTTTTGTGACATTTTGGGAAGGGACTTCAAAAGACTTGGGAAAACTGGTGGGGATGAGTGGTGAAATGAAACAAAATGGTTTGGTCCAGCCTGTAATTGGAGGAAGATGTGTTCCTCTGTTTTGTAGAGAGTACTTTCAGGGCTTTGCCCTTGCTGGCTATGTGACACGGGCCATGTGACAATCAAGGGCATTCTCTGCTGCCGTAGACCAGTGATGATTCGTAACTGGATGGATCATTTAATTTCTTGCTGGCAGGTTAGGAATCTTCCCTGTAGTTTGTACCCTCTCTTGTTACTAGGCCTTCTCTGCAGATTTAGCCTTGTCTTGCCCCTATGCAGGGTTGAGATGCTTGCTGGCAGCAATGGCATAGATTGTGTGTGCAGGTTTGAGTGGTTGTTCTGAAACGTCTGTAGAGTCAGATGGAGTTCTTAGGTTTCCCTGTCTGACCAAAAGATGACAGTGATTTGTTTAAAGATATTCTGGCTGCTTCATTACATACTTTATTTTTAGAGGATTCCAGTCACTTCAAGTACTGGGGTCATAAATAGCTGAAATGTGTTTCTTTTCCAGACTTCAATATAGCTAAATGGATTGCATGACTTTAGACCAACCTCTCCAGTCACCGAGATACTCTTGCTGCACAGAGACTCAAGTTTGTTTTCAGAAGCTAATGAGGGTTTTGCCTTTCACTCAGGCTCAGTTTTCTGTTTCACTTAGTGAAGTTTTATTATGTTTTCTTCTTGGTAGGGAATCTCATCTCTGAGAGTTCAAATGCTTGCTCCTTTTTGTGTGAGAAATACAGTCTGTCACAGTCAGCAACATGGATAGACCTGAACTCCACACTGCCACTGCATTTCTGGGAAATTCCATCACAGTGGTATCATGTGTCACTGGGAGCTACTGTGCTATTTCCTGGTAAGATTTAGCTCTAAGCTGGAGTTGTATCCATAAAATACCTTTGTTCAGATGTAATCTGAATGCTGCATTTTCCTCTCTCTTGCTTTCAAGAGAGAGGAAAAGCATTAAATCTCCAAAATGCTTCACAGTGGGAACAGAGGTCTCACTGCAAAGTAAGTTAAGAGCAAAGGTTTGACAAAGTAAATTAGAATTTCTGGTAAGCTTTCTAGATAGCTTTCTGTCTTTTGGAGTGCCACTCTCCAGAACTGTAGTGCTCTCCTGTCTCAGTTGCACACAGGTGCATTGTTTTTAGCTGAAACTTGCTACAATCCACCCTTCAGACAGGTGAGCTCTGGAATCTCAGCTGAGTGTGTGTAGGGCATATTATGGCCAGTGTGAGGTTCACCAGTGTAAAACCAGCACTGACATGTACTGGAATGAATCCAGTGGGTGATTAAGGGTACAGCAAGATCTGAAGAGAGAGACAGAGGGAAATGTTTTTCTTCCATCTGCCAAGAGGTTATTCAGGAGTTTCAGTGCTGCCTTTAGCTATCTTGTGGGTAGGGAGGATGGAGTGCTGTCGCACTTTTCTTGAAGTGCATGATGAAGGAGCCAGGTCAAAGGATACAAGTTGAAACAGGGTAAATTCCAGGTAGATAAAAAAAACCAACAAACTTTTGTATCATGGGGGTGGTCAAACACTGGAACAGAGACTGTGAGTGGTTGTAGACTCTTCAGTCCTGGAGGTATTTTGAAGCTTGACTGGATGAGGTGTGGATGAACTGCTTGGGATAGGTGCATAGACAGGATACCTCAAGAGGCCCTTCCAGCTGGTGTCATTGTGTGATTCTGCATCTCTGTGAAGACTGTGGCCCCTGGAATGGAAACTGATGAGGAGGATCAGATGTGCTTGAGAGTAGTCAGCTCTTGTGTGGCTTGTGCAGCTCTCGTGTGACTCATGGGTTGAGTTCTAGCAGTGACTTTGAGTGTTACAGATACAGTAAAGCAGGTGTGCAAGTCCTCCTCCCATACCAGCTCATGCTCTGCTGCTGTTGTTCTGGTTTGGAGGGTTTGCTGTAAGCTGTTGAACAATGATTTTGTGTAGATGTGGTGGAGTTCTGAAGAGCACCAAAGAAACATCAGCAGATGTACAAAACTAGTGGAGTAGCTTTCTGAAGCAGGCTAGGATTTTTCCTCTCTTATATTTGTATAGCCTAGCTGATTATTAAAAGGAACTCATTCTCTGTGATGTTCCTGGCCTGGCAAAGAGTCTTTTTTAAGAGCCAGGGAAGAGCTGTACTGCTTTTCCTGAAGAGAGAGGGCGCAGCAGCTCAAATAGTTCATCAGAAAATCACAGCAAAGGTAGGAAGGGGGTGGTTTTCTTTACAGCACCTAACAGTTGGGCTGCTGAACAACCACATGGCCCATGGACAATTCATGGCCAAAATAACTGATTCTGCACAGCAGCTATTCTGTCTAAGCATCAGAATGTGTGCTGATTGTAGGTTGCTTTTTTCCTCCTCTGGCCAGTCTGTGGGTGACAAATGTTTTTGCCAAGATCAAGCTGCTGGCTGTTGCTATAACTTGTGCCAAGTTTAAATTGTTATAACTTGTGCCAAGGTTAAATGTCTTCTGCCTGGTTAAGAATGACTTTTATGAGGTAGAATGTGAAAAGTGAATGACCCTAGGAGAAAAACAGGAGCAATACCAGCTTCTGGTTTGTGTCTCAGTACCATCTTGGGAATCTGCTATGGAAATCCTTAGACTAAAAAAATACCTTTCTTTAACGATGGAAAACATCTTTCAGAATCTCTTAAAAAGTGTTAGAGATAAACAGCACCTTTCATTTGTGAATAATATCAGACTGTTATTAAGATTTACTGGTTTCACAATGATGTCTTCATTCCAGTGCATTTCTTGGGCTCTCTGCCAGACCTGAGCCCTGCATTGTATCCCTTAGCAAATGGATATGGCATGGGAACATATGAACATGGTATTTGTGTGACCATCACTGTGGCAGCAGAATTTCACTGACCCCTGAAATGTTATCTTGTAGGTTCAGATCAGACAAAATTTGTCAGTATAATTTCTCTGGTGCTGAAAGCTTCACACGCACTGCAAAATGGAGTGTGAGATAATCTACCATAATGTGTTTCCTGAACAAATCTCTTTTCTTTTCTGTCTTGGGGAAGTGTCACAGTGATAATTCTCTAGATACATTTGCCTTCCATCTGTCTTGATAAATGAGGAAGGGAGATGGAGTAGGACATCTAAACTTGTTTTCAAGGTCTCCCAGGCACCATTGCCTGTAAGGCAATATGTTATTTAACAACTAAGGGGCTGTTTGCTTAAACTACTGGAACTGAGCTAGGACCACTTTAGTTTTCTCAGTAAGAGTAGATTCTTTGGGAGTAAAATGTTTGTTTGTTTCTGCTGTCCCAGTGTTATTAGGACACAGTAAAGCTTGATATGTCTTTTGCATTTGTATTTAGTAGATGGATCACCCACAAAGCAACATTGAAGAAGCAAAACAAAGAGAGCCAGACCAACAACAAGAAAATGAAAACATCTGTGTCTGGGTAGAGAGGTTTAGTTCTCTCCTGTGGTCTCTTCCTTATCCTGCTAACATTGCTTTGGTCACTATCAAAAATACATACCTTGTAATTTCCTAAATATGTGTATTTGGGTGTTGCCCCAGACAGCAGCTGTGGTGTGTGATTTGTTTGTGTGGGAGAAGGAACTGGGAGGTTTGTGTAGCAAGATCTCAGCCTTCACCTCCCTGCAGGAACAGCTGGGAGCTGTGCTGCTCCCCTTGGGAGAGCAGAGGTGTGTTTGGTGTCTTTAAATCAGAAATTCTTTAGAAGTTCTTACAGTATTTCTGATGCAGCATGACTCAGATGAAGTCCTGATTTCATCTGTGGCTCCATGTTATGTCTAGTATAAAAAAAAAGGTCCGATAGCATTTTATTTTCCTACTTGGTGAGTTGTTGCAAACCACTAACCTTTTCTTAAGAGGATGTTAAGTTTATTTCCATTGACACTTATTAAATTAAGGTACAAAAAGAACTGTGTACTGCAGCCAGTAAAAGTGGTCTGTGAATCGTAAACAAAACATAATTTTTTAATGTCATGATACTAAATTAATTGTATCTGTGTGAAATAGTCCTTCATTTTCTGTATTGCTGTTTCTGGTTTGCTACTTCTTTCCTGCTATTAATTGCTTAGTCAGGTATGGTAGCTTTGTTCCACTGCCTTTGTACTACGGGTGAGGTTTGTGCAGGAAATAATGAACAACGAGTGGAACTCGTTGGCTTACAGATTTGTGTTTGCTTGCACAATTAAATATGTTCTAAAAGGCTGAAATACCAAGTATATTATTGCTGCCACTACAAAGCCAGACGTGCTGCTTACCTGTTTAAAAATCATTATTTAGGGCTGACTGAATGACAAGTTTCTTCTCCCATACTGGGTAAAAGTCTGAAAATATGAGAGTGTTTATTACAAAAATGCCCCACAGAACTAATGATTGCTTAGATCTACAGTCCTTTAGAATATTACTGATATCTAAAATAAACTGTGTGTCTGCACAGGTAAACATATATTCTGTTGATAAACCTATTTTTAGATTTTGATGTTCTTGACTAGGACTGACAGAACTGTGCCAAATATACGTCCCAAGTTTGTGAGAAGATTTATTGTCCAAGGAGATAGGTAATTTTCTTTGGGCCTCTGTTATTCCGATCTTCTTGGAGCCATAATCCATGAAGCCAGTTTGATTTAAGGGTATAATATTGTTGTAAATGAGACAATAATACAATTCCTCTGAGAAACCTGATGGATAGTTGATGATCATTAATTAGTACTTTTTTTCTCGTTTCTAAAGAGTGGAGAACAAAGCAGAGTTTCCATGAAATGGGTACGGAAATTATTGTTAATCCATCTGAAGTGCCTTGTGGTGGTAATGAAAACTGCATACACAATTAAAAAGAACCAAAAAGAAGTATTTGTCTAGATGAGAAGTCCTGAGGAAGAGATAAACGAGGCAACATTAATGGGGCTGTCAGCACTGTCTGTAAGCCAGAAGAACAGAGAATAGAACCAGTCTAGATTTCAGCAGCTAATTCAGGAGAGAACATCGCTGTGATACTTCATCAGTATTTAGGGTATATTCTGATATGTCCTAGGGTATGTATTTATTTCCTGTTTTTCTTACTGAACTTGAAGATGTTTAGCTCCTAAAGCAGAGCTTTCCCTTTTTTAATTGAGCCATGTGGAAGTCTTAGTGCGTGCAGAGAGTTGCCAAGTGAAGTTTGTGCACTTGCAGCAAGGCTGAGAAAGGTTTGTGATACTTGAAATTGGAACTTAAGTTTTCATGTGGCTTAAGGGATGCTGGAGCTGAGTGTCCTTGCTATAAAACTGCTTGAGCTGTAGCAGAAACCGTGTGTGTGCTGCAAGGCAGGCTGTCTAGGCTAGGCAGCAAAATTACCTGTGGCAAGATGTTGTTCTGGACATCAGTGATGGAGGAGAGCTGAACACTGATTCATCCAGACAGCTATGCCCTGCTGTCCCCACTCATCAGTAAAGTATCTGCTCTCTCTTGTCCCCAATCTGCACATGTACTTCCCTTTAAGGGGGACATTTCCCTTTCAAGGGCTGCAGAAGGTGGATTCTCCCCTGAGCTGGTCTTGCTCTCATAAGGGCTGAAAATGTAGAACTTGGGCTAATGGCACTTTTTAAGAATTGGGTGGCAGCAGCTCCAGTGTTAACAGCAGAACTGTGACCTCTGCTCCAAATGACTGAGGACCAGGTGCGAGGTGTTTGTGTGAGCCTTGGTGGGTAATGAGGTATGATGTCCTACCAGCTGCTCACTGCACTTTACCATTCCAGTTCTCTCAAATTAACCCTTCTGGTGCATCTTTCTACTGAAATAATTCCTCTTCAGAGGACCTGCAGTGATTGTTTCCTTTCTGCATTGAAATTTTTCACCTTTTCCTCTATGGACTGTTTTGTTTATTTGTTTGTGTTTTCTTGCTATGATGTCTCCCAATTCGAGTCCCTTCCTTCCCACAGTTTTGTTTTTTGGTGCCATCCTCTTGAATAGTCTTAGCATTCCACAGGCTGAGAAATACAGCACATGGCTGGATGCTCCTGCAAGGAGAGGTCAAAGAGATAAATGATGCACAGTAGGCTGAATACACCAGACAGCCCTGGACACCCAAAGAGGGCATTTATGATGTCATGATGTTTTAACCTATTGCAGGGTCTAATTAAATATATGTTAGTCTAAAACAGTTTGTATTTTATCTGCATTTGAAAGGGAGAACACTTTCCCCTTCAAACACTGCATTGAGTTCCCCGTGATCTTTAAATCATGGACTTTCCTGAAATTGTTGACATCACCAGACACAGTAAATGCTGGCAAACAAGGATGCTTTTTTAAAAATGTAAATCAGGCCAGCCTGATAGTTTTAAGGGTGGGGAGAGAAATGCAATGAGACATCTGTGATTTAATCCCCTTATCATTGTTTTTGTGGCAGTGGGAGCTAGATGGGAAGTGATGTTTGCAGGGAGGGCTAGTGAAAAGTTGTCTGCATGACTGGGTTGTTGCTGGGCTTTGCTTTGCCCTGCCACAGCTAGTTTCACTTGTGCAAATGCCTTTTGGGTGTGTGTTGGCCAAGACCACCTTCTGATCGAAAACCAATTCAATTCCAAAGCTGGCATCAGCAGTGGCAGACTCCCTTCCTGTACGGTGGAAGCAGAGCTCAGCAACATGCAGCAGATGTTGCCCACTGGATGACAGATGCATTAAAAATCAGTTGTAAAACTGGATTTGAGATTTTGCAAGTTAAATTGAACAAGAACACATGCTGTTTGATGTCTGTGTGCTTTAAGAGAGAGAACTATATTTTTGATAGACTGAGGTTCTGTGTAAGAATAAAAGCAAGTCTTGGAGCTCTGCTGTATGAGATAGGACACTGAATTGTATCTGGGTACTGGAAAGACAGGTTTTGTTCTTGTTTTGTGTATAAATCCACGTGGGTATGTACCTACTTTGCTCTGTGATGCAAAGATCCCTGATGTTGTCCAAGACCCAGAAGTGGGCGTATAAACGTAGATATGAAGACAATTAGGTTGTGAACAAATGTTGCACTATTGCAGCTGTAGAGCTGCTGGGATGTCAAATGTTTTTTCTGGTCCTTGTGGTCAGGGTAGTCACCTCTGGATTTTGTCACACAGACTGTTCTGGTCTACTCTGCTGCCGGAGTGACTTAGTGGCAGTGAGGCAGCTGGGTACAGTTGTGGCAAGGTCTCTGAAAGCTGGGAGTTACTTTGGTTGAGTTCCAGACCCAACCTTTGAGGTCATGTGGGTGCCAACAGAGATTATGTTGCAGTAGCACTGCTCTATTTTTTTTTTTTCTTTTAGTTCTGGAGGTGTATGCTGCATGTATGGGGAAAAGGCCAGACAAACATCAGTTTCAGTCATTTTTGGAATTGGGAGTTGAAACAGTACTGGTACATTTTGAGGTGTTCTCTGAAATAACACCTAAACTGAAATCAAACTTCTTAAAAAGTAATGTGCTGGGAAGACCATTTTAAGGTAAGCAGTGGCTGAAGAACAGGGCATTCTTGCCAAGTCCTTGAGGTGGAATGGTGCTGTGGCATTCTGCCACTACCTCTGTTTATTTTATCTTTTCCAGCATCTGCTGTTCTTTTGAAATGTTTTAATTGTGTCCTTTTGAAGTATCATTTCGATGATTCGGCGATAGGTGGAAATAAGATGCTGTAACATATTGTGGCTGCCTGAGTGGCTGAGTGGCTGTGCTGATGGGAAAATGATGGAAGGATCAAGAAATGACTACTAAGTAGAATATCCCAGCTGTCCTAAGCATGTGACAGAGGCAAAAACCCTGTGTGTTGCAAAAAAGCACAGAACATAAAAGAAGTAGCACTTAAATATATAAAATATAAGATAAATACACTTCTAAGAGATGTCTTATCTTTCCTTATATTGCTTCTCATTTGAGAATGGAAGGAAGACTGTGATCAGGTTCCCAGCTCTTCAGTGATTGCTTTGAGGAATATCTGGTTCTTTCTGCTGCACTGTGTGGGTGGAGTGCCCTGCTTTGTCCTCATTCTTGCCATCCTGATAGAGATGTCATAAAAAAAGAAGGTTGAGGAGACATTATGGCCATCTCTGCCACCCTGCCATTGTACTGCACAGAGATCATTGCCTTTGTATTATGCTGCTCTATAATATACTGAAAATTCTCATAGGAAAAAAATCCCAACCAAAGTACTAACATCTTTTATAGCTTCAAAACATTCCTTTGGGGGGGTGAGAGCATGACAATTGTCAAACATCTCTTTATGGTGAATTCAGTGGCCTCAAAACAAAGTGAAAAGAACAGAAGGAGTGAATAAAATGCTTTTCCCCAGAAGGCTGCTATTTGTAAAGGAAACTCCTGTAATGTATTGAACATAGAATCTCCTTTTAAAACTGTGATATGTTTAAGAAAAGAAAGGGAGGGATTTCCATTAGGCAAACTTGAGCTCTAGGGAGTAATTGCCAGGAATGGAATATCAACTAGAAAACAAAGATCTACATCTGATTTTCACAAAACTGAAATGGTTGGGAATGTTTTCAGAGTTTGTTGTGTTTTTAGAGGAGATAATTTAGAAAAGAATCTGAAACATCTGTGTCTGATGGACAAGTTTCAGAAATAATATTTTATTATTTATCTAGTAATATAAGTTCTTTCTGCAGCAGCAGGTTCTAGTGAATGTCTTCATTGAATGTGACCATATAGCATTGCTGCTGAAATTAATTTTAATTTTATGTATCATAATGAGGACAGCTTGAATAATATAAGCAAACATTGAAAGTGATGAGAAACTATCACTACCTGAATTTAGATGAAATTTAAAAAAAATAATTTCTTTCTTTCATTTCTCCTGAACTACTTGCACACTGTTTGCAAACAGTTTGAAATTCCAAATGTTTCAGTGTTCTGGTCAAAGGAAATCAAGCAACACCTTCATTGAAAGGAGACTTGACTTGACTTGACTCAAAATGGAAAGTTTTTGCTGTTTTTATCTAATTTGTTTTTCCATGACTTTACCTGTT
This sequence comes from Bombycilla garrulus, assembly GCA_013400315.1. Taxonomy (NCBI): domain Eukaryota; kingdom Metazoa; phylum Chordata; class Aves; order Passeriformes; family Bombycillidae; genus Bombycilla; species Bombycilla garrulus. The sequence goes on along the minus strand of VXBU01014336.1, from coordinate 15,883 downwards.
TTAATCTGCAGGCAAGACATAACTGAAAAAGAGTGTGTTCCCATGGTTGTTTCATTAATCATGACAAAATTAGATTTATCAAAAAATTCATCCTCTTGTATTTGCTTTAAAGTTTTAAATATGTAAATGGGCAGTAAGCCTGTTCTGAAGAACACAGGAGAGGTAATATTTTTATGACAGCTGCCAAGGCAGCTCCATTAATGAACCTTCTTCATTACAGCAGGAAAATACTGAGATATTTGATTTTCTTTTTCCCATGGCCTCTGCGAAAGGAATATGGTTTTGCACTTTTTCACAAGGAACTTGCAAGCACAGATGTTGTTTTTAAAATAATAATAAACAGAATTATGCCTTTTGTGGTGGAAAACAATGTTGAAGGTTATGTTATTGTCAAACACAACATAATATGAAATTCTTTATTTCCCCTTGTAACATGCAGTTTGAATGATCAACTTCAGTTATTCTGATTATTTTTCCTTAGCTGCTGCCTAAATGTTTAGTGCTGAATATAATTTGTCTTTCGGCAATTGCATATAGAATTTATAGACTCCTCTTGCTCCCATTATAAAGCATAATTCATATGTGTATGCTTTCCTGCAAAATTAGGTAATTTGAAAGTCTGGTTCCTTGGTATGATACTTCTACTTTAGTAGAAAGACAAGGCTCTGGGAACTCATAGTGAGGTATTTACAATGAGAAAATGAAATCAAATTCTTTTTTTTTTTGTGTGTTAAATACCTTAATAAGATAAATATTCCCAGTACAACATTTTTTTAATTGGAAGATTGCTGCTTTAAAATTCGTTAAAGTGTTAAAAGAAAAATCAAAGTCTTATTCTTGCAAGGTGAAGAAAAGAATAGAATTATCCACAAAATGGAAGAAGAAAAGCAGATTTAACTTACAATTTTTCACAGAAGCTGCATGATTCATACCAGCGTTACATACCACCAGAGAGCTGTTAAAAGTTTATTTTAATTACAGGATTAGCCAAGCCACAAGCACTTTTTCACTTTTATTTTCCTTCAGAGTCTATTGCTCCAAGAGAGAGCTGCCTTCCTGGGTGCTTTGTCATGGCCTCAATTCATATCATTGGAATTAACACTGTATAAGATGATGTGAATGTTTTCCTTGTAAAGATAAAACTTGGAAATGAAAAAAACCCTGAGCAACCCCACTGGGGTTTGTTATTTACCCATCTCTTATTCTTCAAGAAAAGGACAAGTGAAAACGTTCCCTGATGGGAATGACGAGGTGTGTTCTCTTTGCTTGTCTCATTTACCTTGGTTGGTATTTTATTTTATTTATGGTCTCAGGTGGGAAGTTGTGCTTTGGTTCCATGCCTTGCCTTAAGGCCAGTACTTTCTGAGCAAATGGGAATGACAGAAAGCACGCAGGCTGTGGCCACACAACCAGCTCAGGTGTGCTGAACATCTTACTGATTGTTGTGCTCCACTCTGTTGTGCTGCAGTGATGTCAGACCTGCCATGCTGTTGTGGTGGCATCCTCATGTGTGCCTTGGCAAATTAACTCATCTGTGCTTAACAAGATCTGTCCTTAGTGCTCAAGACACTGCAGGTAACAGTGGGTGCTGAAACTTTCTCTTGCTAGGGGTATTCTGGCTTTTGATTCAGCCTTTACCAGATGTTCTCTCCTTAGTGCAGAATTTATCCAATTCTTTGGTTCAGTTATCATTACTGCTGGCATATTTGCCTTTGAGCCAGGGGCATTGCACAGCAGGCCCTAGGCTAAAGACATCATCAACTCAATGTACCCTTGTTTCTAACTGTGAGTGTATTTGACTTCAGTGATCTTTGCCCATTGCTGCATGGTCATTTGCTCTGTTGAATGTTCTTTCTTCCGTGGTCAAGTACAGAAGATTTGTCTCTGAGGTATTTGTGGCTCTGCAGTGTTACATGTAGGACTGTGCTGCTACATGTGTCACAGACATTTTGCCTCTCCAGTGCACACATCTGCCTGAGGACCATGGATGGCTGGACTTTGTTGCAGTCAGCTGATTGGGGAAAGCAAATTTTTATTTAACTAGGAATGTTTATATCTTGAGTTTTGTAAGGTGGAAAATTGAGAGGAGATGTCAGGGGTAAGCAGAGAAGAGAAATGATGGAGTTCTTGTGCCTTATCTGTTGGGTGGTGATGACAGTACCCCTTGACTGTTACAGCACTTGGCTTTCATCTTCCTTGGGGCTTCTGGAAGCACTAGCAAAAAAGTGCACACAAGGACAAACGTAGCTTATACATATTAGTGCACTGCTAATATTTAAGTGGTGTAGAGGAAAGGTACTTGAGGATTGCAAGAAGATAGTGAGAAATCAGAGGAAAATGTGCAGAGCAACCTGCTGAGAAGGGAATGCTGAGGGAGAAGTCTTGGAATAGTGTAGTTTGTCCAGGTGGATGATGACAGGTACTTGAGCACTGACTACCGTAGCTCAAGACAGCTGATTTTAAGCACTGACATAAAGTGGAGTAAATGCCCGTGTCAAGGTTACCTGACAGCACATGTGCTTCCTGATGTATTCCACATTTTTGTGCAGGGGCCACAAATTCTACAATATTCCTGGGGTCTGTGTGTCTGGGTAACATCTCACACTTAACGCAAGAAGGGAGGAAATGGGAAAAATCTTAGCACTTGGACAGAGAGCCTATATTTATTTGCTCTCCTTAGTGTTCAAACAATTTGTCACCCTTAAGGTTCTTGACTACAAGTCCAAGAGAGTGTCTGCCTCAATAAGTCTTTACCAAAAGTGTCCAGCTTCCCAAAGCCACTGTATGTCTCACTAATGTTATTTGAGAAGACTGGTGGAAGGATGATAGTAGGAATTGATTTGTCTGCTGGGAGATTGCAAAAGGCTGCACAGCAAATTAGGAATGGTGAGAGGGAGGGAAAGTGTAGAGCATAAAGCCAGTATAGTGCAGATAGAAACTGAAAATTGGATGATGTGACTTACCAGTAAGGAGAGCGAATTATTTTCTGAAGAACTGCAAGCTCACTGTATATAGCAGAGAAAAAATAGCTTCAAGTGTAAAAGGGGGCAGTAAGACTGCAGAGTCATTAAGTCATGTTTTCTGCAGCTCCCCTGGCACAAATGTCCAGTGTCCTGCTAGCCAGCAGGAGAGTTTTCAGCCCTTGTAGTGTGAGGTGTATGTACCTTGCTTTGGGACTGGTCTGGCACCTAGGAAGTGATTCATGCCTGCAGTGTGCTCTTGCAGCTTGTTGCCTTACCTTACCTTACCTCTGTGAGCCACATGCAGGTAATGCTGCCTGTGGTTTGACACTGATGCTTCTAAGGAAATTGCAGACACTAGGCTTTTCATAGAAAGGATTTGGCATTGAGTCCTTTTCTTGTTATGCTGTCCTCTGCATTGCTCTGTTAATGATCTTACTGGTGCTTTTGGAAACCTGTAATTAGAGTGGGCTCTTTGATTGATGGGAACCAGCATTAAGGGATTAATGAGCAGAACTGAATATTTTGTGATCCTTGAAGTGTCAACATCAGCACGCATCGGCACATTGCTGATTAGCTTGATTTAATCGTTGGCAGCCAGCACAAGGCTTTTTCCTGATATAGTGTGCACTTCAGCCACTGCAGAGGGACTGGTGTCAGAGTTACTGTGCTATAGGATTAAAAAAAAAAAAATTAAAATCAGTGGCTCCATGCCTTTACCATATGAATTGACACAGCAGAAGACTCAAATCTGTGCTGCTCTTGGTTTCATCTCAGAGTGGAAGTGGTGATTTTCATTCAGTGGCAGTTTTGTGCTTGCAGACGCCAGTGTTCAGAAAATAATTTTAGAACCTACTATAATTGCATAGGATGTTTAATTTTTAATATATTTGCTCTTCAGATGTTTGTGTCCTGGTTAACTTTCCTTTTCCACCCGCTTTCTATTCTTATCTTAAAAAAAATAGTTTCCATAGTTAATCTGTGTGTGTACATGAATATATAGACACATCCATGCAGACACATCCATCCATCCATGCATGCACACCCAAATACTGAGAACCAGAACTTGTGCAGCTTATAAACAGTCTGCTCTCGTTCATTGGATCCTGAATATTATGACTTAAAGTGGCCTCTGCCTATGTGGTTAGGTTGACATTGCCTGCTCTGTCCAGCACCTTCCCCCTCTCAAACTAACACCTTGTCTAGAATTTTGACAAGTGTATTCTAATTTATTTAATGCTGCAGCTGTACTTGCCCGCTCACAAGTCCTTTCTTTGTATCTTTTGAAGACAAAAAACCAAATAGGCTGTCAAATAGATTTTTCCAGAATCAAAAAGTATTAGTGAAAGTGCTTTATGGGATCCTTTCAGCCCTGTGCTTGGTATGTCTTGATTTTACAAGTGTTATGTGGCAAGAGCCACTGAGGTTAGCAGGGCTGTTTAAGTGGTGAGGGACTACATGCAAAAATCACATCTTGCTGTGCCAGAGCCCGGTTTCCTTTCTTTGCTCATAGAATAGCTGCCACAGTGGGCTGTTGGAGCAGCTTTCTGAGTGTCTGCTTTGAGTGACCAGTCCCTATTAAATCAAACTCCCCATTTTGAAAGCTCCTTGAACCTTTGAAAATCTCCATTTTGACAAAAAGCTTAAGATGAATTATATATGTAGTATTTTGAAATGTATCTAGACAAGCTCTTTGCTCAGCACCTATAATTACAGTGTTCCAATCCCAAATAGAGGGTTTCAAAAGAAGATAACATTCAAAGCTACTCATTAATTGTGTTACTGGGTGTCAGCACTTTTAATAAAAGAAAAAGTGCATTCCTCCTTCACCGAAACACAAATACAATAGAGATCATGTCACTTCCGAAGGAAGGATTATTTAGAACTAGAGTCATGCTTGTGCCTACTAATTAAAAGTTAATAAATCTGTAAAAAATGGGGTTTCTAAGCCAGATTTGAAGAAGTTTTCCATTGTTACTTGTAATGGAGATCTCTCTGGTAAGGTTCACAGCCCTGCTATGTGTCCTTGCCTTCCCCTATTAATCTCTGGAGTGGGTAGTGTCAGTAACATGCTGTTTCTGTGATGCCACTCTCTTTCATATATGGTCTAGGAGGCCACCAAGGACTTTGTATTTATACATTTTATTCAGAATTGAGACGCCCTATTTACTTAAAAAGTTTTAAAATGAATTCTAAGTTCTGTACACTTCCACATATGTTTCTGGTATGGCTGTAGAAATAGATGGAGTGCTCATCAGCCCTTGCAGCTCAGACAGTGCCTCTTCTGTCATGTTGCAGCACAAAATGTTACACAGACTCTTCATGCACTCGACCTCAGTCACATCAGATGATGTATCACAGACCTAAAAAGGCTGTTAAAGGAACCTTTTAACATTGCTGAGTCAAATGGCTCATTTCAGGAAACACTGGAAAAAAGGGTGTTTGTGCAGTCTTTGTGGCAGCCTTCTGCATACATATTACAAAGCAGTCTTTAATGATGGGATCACATTATTCCTTCTTTCTGCAGAACTGCTGCCTCGCTAAGTGCATGTTCCTCCATTTGGGAACAGCCACTCAGTGCTTTTGTTTTTCTCCTGTATTTTCAGAACGTGTCTTAATTCTTTCTGTTTTCTGCAAACTCTGTAGGACTGCCCTGAAAATACTGACTTTTCTACATCAGTCATTTTTATATTATCTTATGTTTAGGAATTCATATTTCCGAGCCCTGCAGCGCGTGGGTGGGCACTTCCACTGTAGAGGTGGAAAAAATAATTTGAATTCTGAGTAACTTTACGTGTAGGTATCCAGTGGAAGCTGCTTGGGGTCACTGTGGAGTCGTCAGCACTCTGCTGTGGCCCCATGTGAGGAATTTGGGCACGGAGAAGGAGGTTGATTACCAGGACTTGGCTGGAGAATGAAACAGTTACCTAAACTGTGCAGCAGGAAACTGGAGTTTAAACTGCTCAGAAAAGTTAATTTAACTTTTTCTGTTCTGGGATGCCAGAGTCTCTTTACTTGATTCAAGATTCATATTTGAGTATTAAAAGCCTAGGTTACTGCAAATTGAATTGATTCATTATCTAATTAAAATAAGATTCCCCAAAGTAATTCTTCATGCGTGTGACATGTAGAAACTCCAGAAGAACTCTCATTGATTTCTGATGCCTTAAATTCAACTTGATTTTTGGAAGTGAGTGTCACTCTTCTCTGTATTATTCAAGCTTTGCATTTTATTCTTTGATTTGCTGTTTGTTGAAAGGAAGCTGCCTATGTTGGTATTGAAAGAGGGTTTTTTTTAACTATTCAGCCTTAACTAGTGCTGCTCCTGGACTTTTCAAAGTTGTATAGCTGCCATGCACCTGTTTGATGAGAACTCTTAGCATCATCTGAGACTGTGATGGATGTCATCTGACTTGAGGTCTGTAAATCCAAAGATTTTGTAGGGAACTTGCAATAAATAACTTAATTTCTCTGTGCCTCAGTAACCCTTCTGTACTGGGATAGCTAATCCTTTGCTGTATGGTGCTAGAATTGGGAAGATGAAGATTGTAGGCTAGGAGGTGTTTGGACATTAAAGTAATAGGAGCCTGCAAAGGAGAAGGGAGATTGTTCATTTAGTACTTGCTCTTGAAAAGTTGTGATTGGCAGGGCTGAGTGGGGTCAGTGGGGAAGCTGCAATTGACTTTGTGGGCTCAGGACCACATGTGAGAGTGACAGAAGAAATGCTTGAGGACTTTTTTAGGAACATGTAGATTCTCAGAAAAAGAAAGCAAAGCATATTTTCATCACTAAGGAGAAAAGAGTAAGTAACTTTGTGGTTTCCTGACACGAGTGTCCGAGATGGATCCTTAACTCCTGTGAACTGGTGGCATTTCCTGGAATTTTGGTGGTGCTGTGCTGATCTGTCTTAGCTCCAAATCAGGCCTTTGAGTATGAAATCTGATGGAAGAAGAAAAAAGTTTCAGGCAATTCTTTTCCTCACAGAAAGCTTCTGACCATCTTAAGTCTTACAGCGTTGGTGCCAATAAATAAAAAAAAAATTAAGAGCAGATAATAAAAGATACGCTTTAATGTTACTTGCAACTGGATAAACGGAATAAACTCCTGGAAATCAGAACTGCTATGAGGAAGACATTGCCTGTGAAAGAGATTGGGGAACAATTAAAAATTTGCAGGCTCATACTAACTGAAGTACCTTGACATGAGGATAAAAGAACTGAAGAGGAGGAATGGTAACAACACTGATCTCTCTTGAAAGCCAGGGTTTTTTGTTTGTTACATTTTTTCTTGCACTGTTGCTACCCTTGCAGTGTTTTGAGTTGCACCCTTGAAAATGTGTTCAAACATAAATAAAAAATGGATAACAGGATCATGTAGAAAACCAAGCAGAAGCTTGGAGGCTCTTCTGCTGCAGAAATACTGGCTGTGCTCAGTGTACCTTTTGTGTGAATTCCTGTCCCTAAAGCTGGCAGCTTCAAGTTGAAAGGGGGTGTGCTCCTGGAAAACTAGGCTCTTGGCTTCCATTAAAATTGTTGAATGCATATCTGCTCCTTTTTTGCACAGCAGGGAAGGTGTCCTACAGAACTGGGATGTTATTGCCGCTTCAGTTCTGAGCCGTAGATCATTTCTCATGTGTAAACAATCTCAAATATTCTGGGAGTTTTAGAACTCATTAAACTTTACATTTCACTAGAAGTGGAAAGAGTGGCTATCAAAAAGTGCCACAGCAGACAAGGAGTGGTCTTAGGTCAGTTAAAGTGAGCATTGAAATTTCTGTCTTTTTAAGGAAATGGAAGATTATGCTGTTCTTCGTTCACACAGACTGCAGTGAGCAAACTGCTGAACCAATAGGGCTCAAATGGGAGCCCCAGTCCAAAATGTCAGCTAGCTGATTGTACCTTCAGGGCCAAGGCCTTCAGAGTTGCTTCATCGCAGGCAGGCTGGTGAACAGCCAGCATCTTGGACTGTCCCTTATCTTCAGTGAGCAGATGAAAGAACAGTGAATGCACAAGGCTGAAAGAAACCGCAAGAGAGACCGTGCAGAGCTTGGTTGTGGCAGCAGCTTCCCTGAGATTTCTCCATCCTTTTTACCTGGTTCTTTTTGGCTGTCCAGTGAAGGCAACTGACAGCTTCAGAGGGTTCCTAATTTAGTTAGATTAGCCTAAATCGCCTTTGCAAGTCTTTCAGACATGTTGAACGACTGCTAGCTTTATACTTTGTAGGATTATCTCCTGGGCTAAGGCATGTCTGTGTGTCAGACAACAGTTAACAGCATGAGGTTGATGGCTCTGACAGAAGAGCTCTGGAGAACCTGTTAGGAACCACCTCTTCAGTGGAAGCTGAATATTCAATTGTTCGCTTTGCTATTACTGTGGGGTGTGACTTGCCTCCACCTAAGAGCCAGCACAGCAGAGAGGAATGTGGGCTTGCACTCCAAATCTGTCTGAGCAGTGTTTTGTACCTGGGCTCAGCCTGTTGGGTCTCAAATAAGACGTTGGTGGATGAAGCTCTATGTGGAAACATTTCCTTTTTGTGCCTCTGCAGCAGCACTGCTGTAGTGCTTTGGATCAGTGAGTTCCATGGCATTGATTCTGGATGATTTTGAATGTGTTGAAATACTCATACACTCTCTCAGCTCAGTGTTTTTTTGTGGCTGCTCACACAAAGCATTGCAAGGAGGTGAGCCTCCTGAGCACACATTCAACCACCTCTCCCTAAAGAATATAGGATATATGTGCTGCCCTTTTCCAGTAAATATGCTGCATTGTAACAGAAAGCTAGGTCAGACCAGTTTGTTTTGGTTGGTTCTTTACAGAAGTAGATTTGCTGATGTGGGCCATCTGTCTTTCAGATATTTATAAGTAGTTCACAGTTTGTTTTGAGAGTCTGAGTTAGGCTGACAGGTCTCCAATTTCCTGTGTGGTTATCATCCTCTTCCCGTTTTATGGTGGTTCGTGGTTCTGCTCTTGCTTTTAGGCAGTGCTTTAGGTCTTCCCTCATTTCCTGTGTCAGTGGTTTCATCTGTTAGTGCGTGGTTGCTTTCAGTCTGTTGGCTGGGTTTTTTTTTTAATGATAAAAAATTTTTAGTAAGATTTCATCTGTTTGACTTTCCTCCATGAATCCCTTCTATAAGCATATTTCTCTGGTCAGCACTATAGTCAGTTGGTGTCCCACCTTTGTTTTACCATGAAATAGTTTTTCTCTGTATTTTTATTCCACCTCTAGCACTTTTCTGCACTGTTTTGGCCTCCTATGAGGCCTTACTGATCTGTGTGGAGTTGCTTAAAATCTGTCTTTTTTCTTTGAGATTCACGCCCTTAATCTGCTCTACTTGTTCCTTATATTTGAATAGTTGGTGTTACCATTTCGTGATGACCATTACCCAATCCATCTTCCGCCTTCAGATTTCCAAACAGTTTCTCCCTTTTAGCCAAATTAGCTCCACCTTTGAAGTGAACTGTCTCCAGGGTGTTGGAAGATGTATCCAGTTACGCCAATTAATTTTTTGGATAAGCTCAGTTGTTGTTATAGTACGTGCTCATCTCTTGGGGCAGGTGTATACTGAAAGATGGAAAATACTGGAAGACTTTATTTTCCTGTTGGATATTACTGGAAAGCAGTGAAAGACTTTGGTGACCAGAGCTGTCAGTGTGACTCCTTGCAGGAACACCAATATTACATAAAAGCTGACAGCAAATGCTGTAGTTACAGGGAAGGGGTAGTTTTGTTCAGTGTAGACTTTAAAGACAGCTCCTGATTTTATCATCCAGTAAGTATTCAGAAGTCAAAATGCCAACATGTCGCAGTGCTAATCTTGTTTTCTCTGAGTCAAGCAGTTGGCATGGTATTTTATTAGTAGTCTTTTCCAGAATATCTCCCCTGTTCAGCACAGGCTGCATGAGTCAGGGCTGTGATTTGGAAAATCTTGATGTTTTTAAAATGGAGTTAACTGAGTGTAACTGCAGCAGACTGTAAATAGGTGTCTGATGGGTGTTTCATGGCCATTTTAACAACAAGTTTGTTTCCCTTTTATTATGGCCAGAGATAGTAGGATGAGTCTGAAGTCCCTGAGGAGTAAATGATTCTGGGCCAAGCTGTAAAAATACTGGAATTCTGCTTGCCGGAGGTGCCAGGGTTGTGTGCCTGTCCATCATTTGCTCATCAGAAGCTTGAGAAAAGGGATCTTGGTGGTACCATTCCTCCTTGTCTCTTGGTTTGGATATGAACTGGGAGCTCCTCAGAGATTAGGGGGTGCTGAATGAGGTTTTGCTTAAGAGAGGAATGTTATGTATGAGTTGTTACATTTTTGTGTTTCGCTGAGCATTACTATCAATATCTGGAGGAGCAGTGTCTCCCTAAAGACTGCTCAGTCTTTGGTGCATAACTCTGGCCCTGGGGGTGGTACCTTAGACAGATATCATTTGGTAAGTCTAACCGGCTTACAGCTGATTTTCTTCTCAGACATACGGAATTAACCAAAGACAATAAGATCCATGCCTGGCCAGTATATTTTAAGAAATGACTTTTCATTTGCTGGTGTTGAGAGGGAAGAAGAAATAGCTGAGCTTGACTTCCCTTCCTCTGTTCTCCTGGTTACACCTCCATCTTCATTTTCAGTTATCACAGCAGTGTGCTGTAGAGACTTAAGTCTGTTCCTGCTTTTGGAAAGTTGCCTTGTGCTTAAAAGAAGGAGGGAGGGATGGGGTCCTTGCTTTCTGCTCATGGTTCAGCCACTGTTTCCTGTTAACTTTGGTAAGACATTGAATCTATACTTCTGCCTTTCTGTGGAAGTAAATATTTTTCTTCTCTAGCTTTGGTAAAGTCAGAGATGAGACTCTCTTTGCTTTCAGTGACAACCCCTGTTCTTATGGGTACAGGTACACATAGCAAAGTTCACTAAAAGTACAAGGTGCTTTTATTCCTGCTGACATTTATCTTCTCCCTATCTTTCCCCTGTGAAGCAATGAGTGTCTTAAATCGCTTAAGACTACGAGCTGTGAGTTTTGTTACCCACGTTTTTGCAGGAGTTAGTTCTGCAGGAAGGGTTCATGCTGATTGAAGATGATGGGCTGGAAAATGGTCCATTTGTTGGCTGTTGACTTGGAGCTGGGTAGGGAAGTCTGTACTTCTTCCTTTTAGGGCAATTCAATGCAATTTGTAGATGCCAACAGCTTGCAGCTTATAGGTGCTGCTCCCTTGCCTAGCCGTTCCCAGGATTTGCAAAGCAATAATTAGTCCCTGTTTATGCCACTGGGATGATACCATACCCACTGTAGATGTGTTTAGTAGCTCAAACACAAGGCAGGTAAGGACACGCCCAGGCTCCTGCAGTGAAGCAGCTCTAGCACCAGAGAATTCTCTGTTCTGCTCAACAGCACTTCCCTCTTGCAGATTTTCCGTGGTACATGATACCACGTTACCTGATATTGAATTAATGGGTCCCACCAGTCTGGTCTGCAGCTTGCAAGCACATCATTTGTTACTGAGCAGAGTACCTGTGGGATTCCTAGCTACAAGGAAGCTTTTGGAAAATTTGGTTGTATTATCTGTTGTGTGTTTGCTGACTTCTTCTACGCAGGGCTGTTGCTGTTAGCATCTTTTCTTATTTTTGGGAAATCATCCCCAGTGAAAGGTCTTCTGCCTTCAAATAATCTTTTTTCTGTAAAAAAGGAAGGGATTTAATTGCTCCTATGAAACTCTGATCCTAACAGACACCATAGTGTAGCCTGTGCTTCAGAGGAATCAGCTTTTCTATGGATATTCACTTTATACAAAAAGAGGCATTCTGAAGGCTTGGGCTCTTCGGTAAGACATGGTCTGATGCAAATCAAGGGATGTAAGCTGTAATGGCAAGAGAGGCTCTAGTCACTGGAAAAGAGCATTTGGTGTAACTTTGGGCATGTTACTAAAAGCAGAGAAGGAAGGCATTTTCTTTCCTATTAACATGTTGTCTTTAATTCATATTATAAAATTAAAGCTTTTCCCTTTAACAGCTGCCAGTAACTGAGAGCTTTTGTTTTGTTTCAGATTGTGGAGGCCTGAAATAAAATATTCTGTGACTGACAAGGTGACAACAACACCACAAGGTGGGTCTTCTGTTTTTGTTGGTCTTGTATCAGGCATTCCAGGGCTGTGGAAATGCTGTGCATCTTGACTTTACTGGGATGGATTACCTAATGGATTTCTGGGGCTTGTTCAAACAAACCCAAATAGTTTGACAGGACTCCTCCTATGCCTGCATGTACGTGAGTTATGTATTGTAGTGGTGTTTTAAACAAAGAAAATAAGTAAATTTTCTGAGCTGCACAGTGAAGGTATTTATGGCACAGTGGTGGAAACAAGTGAAAATAAAAAACACATGGAGGTTTTTTTTGCCAACTTTTTTGTGTAGACATATTTTCTGTAGGAAATGTCCTCTTGTCATTGCATGTTGAGCTATCCAAAAGCTGCTGCTGCTGGTGAGCACAAGCACTGCAAGTTGAATCTGTGACATGGCATTTTTTTCTTTTCACACTTCAAATTTAGAGTTCACAGTTAGCAAAAAAAGTTCCCTGCAACATGTGTTGATTACTTGTGTGTTAGTCACCACATGCTCACCTTGTCTGAGGATTTGTTGCTCTGTTTTGTTGAAATGTTTTATTGAGGTTGTTTATAGGACATGCAAATTTGCAACACAGCCCAGATGCCAAGAGATGCTGATCCCAGGATTTCCCACTTGCACCCCTGGTATTATCTATTTGGAGGGGAGTTTGTGTAATGGGTGCAGACAGCTTTTAGTTATTTGAACCACTCAAGTGAAAAACAGCACAAAGAGAGCTGGTAAATACCATTTTCACTTTATCCATTGGTTATTGGAAGAAGAATTTTTTGGTCATTCCTCTTCCAAGAAAAGTTAAGTTTTCAAGCACCAGGTTTATCTGGTGACACTGCATGGTCATGATAAAGTTGGGTTTTGTTCTCAGTTTTTTTTTTTTTTTTCCTTTTCTGTGGTTGGTTCTTGTCTGTCTTCTTTATAGGTTGGAGAGTGGAGTAAAAACTGGGACATATGTTGGCTGTATCTGTGTGCTGGGGTTGGATTCTGGTCAAAACATGGCTGCTCTTACTGCAGCCTCACATTTCTCTCTTGAAGGTCATAGTTTTTTCCTTTGTGTGGAGGCGTGAGCAGCAATCTCTCTGCTGGGGATTTCAGAGTGTGCTTCTTGTCACCAGCTCTGAAATACTGCGTTATAGCTGTGATGGGCTGCAGTGCAGATGTACCACTTGTATTTCTCAAGATGTTTTAAAAATTTGCCACGGTCATGTCAGCCTCCTCTCTTGCAGTGAGAGAATCAGGTGAGATGTGGGAATTTATCAGCAAGGCTCCTGTTGTCATTGTTCTTGAGTGGAAACTGCCAGGGGCCCTGCTCATGGTATTAATCCTTATCCAGTGAGAAGAGGTTTAGCTTTGATTTCAGGGAGTACATGAGGTTTCTTTTATCTGCTCCTTGTCAGTCTCTGCATGTCATCAAACTTGAATCATTAGGCAAAAAGTTAAATGGTCAGGAAGAGATAGGTCTGCCAAAGCTGTGATAAGGCCAAATCCAAAACCTTTCATAGGAAGGAGTGATTGAGGATCTGAGCTAAAAGTGTGGACACAGCTGTGTGGTGGCAGGGAAGTTGAGGAGAGTTCATTCTAAATTTCACTTCACTGGTGCTGGGCTGCACTTTTGTAGTCTTTGTGGCAGGGTTTGAATGCACTGTCTGTTCTTAGCAAAGATTTATCACAGTTGATGGATGTAACCAGGAAATTCAGAGCAGGCTGGTGAACTTCCACCTAAAGGGGTAGGTAAACTCCTGTCTGCTCTTAGAATTGAGTAGTAATCCAATTCTTCCAGTGCCTAGAATATTGGTACTTTCAGCTGCATTTGAGCTGCTCACAGTTTATCAATAGAAGCTGTGTTCTTGCATAAATGGAGAGCAAAAGATGTTCTTGTAGTTAAATAATCAGTTGCCTAAATCTCATTTTATTCAGCTGAACACACAGTAAAGACTAGAGGAGTGGTCCTGCACCAAGGCTGTTTAAACACATCAAACTTTTTCAATTTTATTAGGTTTTGTTTTTCTCTTTTTTTCTTCTCCATGTGAATCTAAGGCACATGCAGGCCATGCTCAGTTCTCTTTTTTGTCTTGATATTCTTCCTTATAACCCTCTCAGGTTTGTACACAACCCATATAATGGCACAGAGAAGTCTTCACCTATTTATTGTCTCACTCTGTTTCTGTTGCACCACTTTCTGAACTGCCCCAAAGCACCTTCTTTGCTCAGCAGACCTTCTTTGCTCAGCAGTGTGTCTTGCACAAAGGAATGGAAGCATTTTTTGTTTGTCTCAGGCTTGTCTCTGCAAGCTCAGGTAGGTATTGAACATAAATACTACCTAATTTTTCATGTTTCAAGGACAATAAAACCCAATCCTCAAAAGAAAACATTAAATGTGAGCAGAACTGTTGTTTTACTGAGAACCTGGGAAAAAAAAAAGAAGGCAAACAAAAAAGATGGTTTTATTTCTTATCAGAATATTTCACAGGAACAACCCAAGTGTATGCAATGGTACCAAAGCCTCTACTTATTCATGGTGCATTTCTCTGTGGTATGAACAAAAAAAAAAGACAATTTTATCAAAAGTCTGAAGACCCTGCCTAACATTAGGCCCTTGTATGTCATTACTGCTTGCAAGCAGTGTGCTTGCCCTGCTCACCTCCTGCAGAGAGCAGAGACTGTAGATGAGCATCTTAGGAAGCCAGGAAGGTCACGTGTGATTGAGCCATATTCTGAAGAACCTCTCTCTTTCCACTAAATCTAGAATAAGAATATAGAATATGTAGAATGAAAGAAATGAGTGAGCTGGTGTTTTTAGAAGCCCTATAAACAGACAGAGCTGGCTGAACATTTGCCTTTATGTCGTTTTCAAAATATACAGGAACTGGCAGCACCACTTACACCGTGGAGTCTTTTGTACTTCTGTCTTTAAATTGCTGCTGTTCTGGGCTGTTTCTCTTGTACAAGTGATCTGCTGTAGTCCAGCAAATAAAAAATTGTAATAAGTCACCCGATCTCTTGGAGAAATCTAAGTTTCATTCTACCAGGGTATACTGGTTCTCTAGTTCTCAGTGTAAGATTATGCACCTCGAGTTGTTTTGCAGAGCTGCTCATCTATGCACACCATTACCATTCTCTCCTACTCTACTGCTAGGAACAGAAAGTGTAAAGGAACTCAGCAGTTCAAATGTTTCCCATAGCAGAGGTTCCTGAGGAAAGCAATGTCACATGTGGTACATGGGGGTGAGAACAGTCCACATGGTCAAACAGCAGGATGTTATCCTTGGGCCCTACTTCTTTTTCTGTGACAGGTTTTCTGTATGGTAATCTTCTTGTGTTAAAATGGAAAAAAAACCCAAACAAACAACCCAAAAAAAAAAACCAAAGAGAAAGCCAGACCTACCTGTTGAAGGCTTTGACACTACATCCAACATCCTTTGCAGAGAATATCTTTGACAGAGAATCATATGAGGCAGAAGCTGTTTAAACTAAGCCTTCACTGTTTATGTTCAAGTCTTAAGCAACTTGAGATGACCTACCAGCATTTAAGTTCTCCTCTTGTAAGGAGCCCTTCAGTGGGGTGTGGGGCGGAGGGAGAGAGAGTTGCTGTACACAGAGTTCTCCTGTGGTGTTTGCCCCCAGCAGCGCTTTGCTGGGATGTGCAGCAGGCTGTTTGGCACTCTCAGTGGGCAATCCTGTTAGCCATGGGCAGTGGGAGGGCTGTGGTCCAGCCACTGTGCTGCTGAGCAACGTATCAAGACAGGAGTTACTGACTTCAAACCCAACTGGTTTTGCTTGGAACTGATTTTCCTTTTTACTGTTATAATATAGTGTGTATATATATATA
>VXBU01014335.1:59577-71370 GCA_013400315.1 Bombycilla garrulus | reverse complement strand
TCCTACTGCTCAAACAGATTGATTATTCTATTTCAACAGAATGATAATTGCCGTAAATTCTGTAAACTACTCAGTTTCCTTTGAAATCAGTATGTGAGTGGAACAGAAGTGCTATAGGAAGGGTTTCTGAAGGAAGAAAACTGCTTCAAAGAACATCACAAGAAATGAACAAGAGAATGCTGTAAGTTGATAAAGAAAAAACAGGCTGATTAAGGAAGTGTAAGTAGCTAATGGAAGAACAGAAGAATCTTAAAATGTTTAGTCATGGAATAAATACTAATTTGATTTAAGGAATATATGTGTTGGGAAGAAAGTGATAGTGAAGTTAAATTAAATCTTCAGCTGTGAAAGACTTGGATTTAGTATTGAACACTGTATTGAATGTTCCTGATATTTTGATCTGAATTTCAGGGAACAGAGAGGCCATGTCTCACACAAAAAGTAATTCACTGAGTGTTCTCAAACCACTCAGTTTCTAGTAAGGCCAGCAGCAACTGCTGTCCCTACTGGAGTTCCTTAATATTAATTTTTGATTCAATAAAACAGACTGGGTGCTATCCTTTGGTAAGTTGCTGCAGCGTAACAGTGTGCCTCTCAAATATTGTTAAGTACAAGGCTCACCTAGGAACAGTAAAAGGCAAGGTGAACTATATCTGTGAACATTGCATCTAGTCCATCTAGTCTAGTTGTTTTCTCAAAATAAAGAGAATTTTAAAAAGTCTTCAATCTGAAACAAGCCTTAACACACAAATTTTCATGAGCTTTGCAAACCTAGCACCTTGTGTCAAAAGCTGTCATGTGGCCAGGGCAGTGATTATGTTTTCTAGGCCAGCTAGGGAAGATGTTATGACACAGGATCAGTGGCACTGATGCTGTAGCTTAAAAACCTGGATCCAAGGTCCTACACACAAGGTAGAGAAATCTAATAGTAGAGTACTCACAGAATCTGTTGAGTTGGGAGAGACCCACAAGGACCACTGTGTCCAGCGTACAGCACTGCACCATCCCCAAGGGTAACACCATGTGCCTGAGAATATTGTCCAAACGCTTCTTGAACTCTGTCAGACTGATCCTGTGACTGCTTCCCTAGGGACCCTGTTCCAGTGCCCAACCACTCCCTGGGGGAAGAACCTCATCCTAATATCCAACCCAAACCCCTCTTGACACAACTTTATTCCCTCAGGTCCTGTCACTGGTCATCACAGAGGAGAGATAAGTGCCTCCTCTTCCCCCCACAAAGAAGCTGTAACTGCAGTGAGGTCTGTCCTCAGTCTCTCCAGGCTGAAAAGGCCAAGTGCCCTCAGCCACTCCTCACATGGCTTCCCCTGAAGGCTTTGGAATTTTAATACTAAATTAGCTTATGAAAGACAGATATGAAGTTAACATAACTTGTGACTTTTTAGTCCTGAATATGTTAAAAATAATATTTTGCTAAAAAGAAATGCTTCAAATCGTGTTACTCCATTTTTCCCCCATCCTTCCACCCTCTAATTTCTCTTTCTACTGAAACAGAAGGGATAGCAAAATCAGTCAAAAATCCTTTATATGTCAAAGTCACTATGAGGAAATGCATGCATGGAGGTTTACTTTGAGGAATTTTTCATCGTATCACTTGAGTCATTATTTCCTCACTTCTTCATGTGGAAATATTATTTTACTTTTCTTTTTTGTCATTATGTTTTAGCAATTTGTGTTGTGGAATAAAACATTTTGGGGAACTGCGTGGAGTTCTTTTAAAACAGATGGTCTAGGACGAAATTAAGAGAGACAATATTATATTTGAGAACCATTTACTGGTAACCAAAAAGGCGTTGCCCTACTAAAAAGGAGTAGAAAAAAAGGAAAAGGAGGAAGGAAAATGAAAAGAGCTGAGGAGAGAGCGAAGGGAGACAGGAAGAAGCAGCAGGAGTCCCCTCCAGAGTGTCGAGCGGTGCCATCTCGTCCCCGTGGCACGGGCTGTGCGCTCGCTGCCGGGGACAGGAGTGGCTCCCTGAACAGCTCCCGCAGCCACGGCCCTCGGGCCTCGGCAACGAGCGGGCCTCGGGCCTCGGCAACGAGCGGGCCTCGGGCCTCGGCAACGAGCGGGCCTCGGGCCTCGGCAACGAGCGGGCCTCGGGCAGGAGGCGCAGAGCCCGGGGCGGGGTCGCAGCAGGGATCGCGGCCGAGGGATGGACCGGCGAAGCAAGGACAGAGGCGGCTCAAGCAGGAATGCAGGGACGGAGCGGGAAGGGCGCCGGACAGAAGCCGGGGAGGCAGGACAGGCGGTGGGAGGCTCGGAGATCAGCCAGTGTCCAGCCAAGCGCCCAGCCAGAGGGAGGACGAGTGAGCACGGGCAAAAAGAGCAAAAGCAGGCTAGAGCCAGGGCAAAAAAGAAGACCAAAAGACCAAAAAGACATAGGGTTTTTTTTGTGAGACAGTTACTTTTATACGACCTCACTCCTCGCAGGATCTGCCTGCTGACAGCAGACCATTGGCCCAGTCCAGTGTCCCACTGCAGTCCCTGGGTGGAGACCTTTTGCCATGCGATGGGAGAGCCTTTCCAAAGGGTGCTGTGCTGCCTTTCCAGAGAGTGCTGTGCTCTCGGTGGTCTCCTGCCGACTGCGTGTCCCGTGTGAGACATGAAAAGGCTGCCAGGCAAAGCCTTTCCAGAGACCAGGTTCTCCCTCAATCTTCTTCCAGTTGCCTCCTGCAGGTGGCACATGTGCAACTCCACATGCCTCTGACAAACGACATTGAGACAAAAATCAAAATTAAATTGGCTCCTCAGAATTTATTGATGAGGTAGTGGTGTCATGCAGTGAGTATGCCAACTGCCTCTTCTGGGCAGTCAACAGCTGTGAAATCTGGTAAAATATTCAAGATAGCATATGCTGTATGAAGTATATTGTACTGAGATTCAAATATTTATTTACTTCTGTTGTGATTTTCCCTGCAGTTACATAATTGCTACCAGTAAGCATACCCTACTTCTGTGCTCTTAAGAACAACCTGCTGTCAAAGTAGGCCTACCCCTGAAAGTTTTGACACAGTAATGAACAGTGTCATACAGGAACCTGGAACCTGAACATAAGGCTTTCTGGTAGAACTTTAATTGCTCTGGAAACTGATGCCAGACTGTAAACAAAGCATGTTAGTTTAGAAGGTTGAAAGGTGAAATTCTTTTATGGATTTGTGGGCCTAAAACCATGGTAAGTTTGATGCACACAAAACACAGCATGGCAGAGAAAAAGCTCTGTTTATTTCTAATTACACTGGTGGGGTTTTTTGTTGTTTTAGTTTGGTGGGTTTTTGTGGGGTTTTTTTGTTTGTTTGTATTTTTTTTTTCTTTCCAATTTGATTGTGTTGTATAAATAGGAATTCTTGCACGACTAAGAAAACTAATTTTGAATATCAGCCTGTAATATAATCTTAATGTAGATTGAGAATGTACAACTGTAAAAGTATCAAAGAGGGTTAACTGAATGAACAATAATCCTTTTTTCATAAATACCCATAAAATTTTAGAACTATCACTGCATAATGCATAACATCTCTCAGCTGTATGTCAGAACACCTCATCAGATTGAAGGAGCCACATAAAGGATAGTCAATGACTGTAAGAAATTTTAAATTTTATTTCAAGTATATCTGTCTGTCATCTGGTAGCCGAAGCCTTTGAGAATTGTGTCCACAAAGGCTATTGTCTTCTACTGTGCTCTTTCTTATTGTGTGTCTATACACTTGAAGGTGTAGGAATATTTGTCTTCTACTTGAGTAAGTCTCAAAATAGGGTTTTCTTTCTTTAAAGCCTTATAGTAGGGAGAAAAAAAGTGTAAAACTTCAGAATAAGCAATTCTTACCAGGACGATGTTGATCATGACAAATTATGTGAACTACAAATATTTGCCATATGAATCTGCCTTTTCAAAAGGATTTTAAATTTTTAAATTTTAATTTATTCATTATCACTCATCTATATTCATTTTGTAACACTTGAAACTCTAGTACTAACAATATGTGGTAGATCATTGTGCAGATGGGAGCTGCTGTGAAATTCTACTGGGAATTGACTAGTCTCATAGTTTGAAAATAGGATAAGATGACTTTTTATTAGGCTGATAATTTTGAGATAGATTCTAAACTCTGTTTGGAAAAATACACGTTGTGTTCCCCATTATCTCTTCTTCCTTATTAAAAGTTTCAGAAGCTAATGCCTGAAGAGATAATCTGATTCAGGGGTAATCTAGACTGTCTGTTTTTCAGTACTTCTTCAAAGTAATGTTATTGTTATGTCTTTTCTACCTTACCAGCCATCTAAAGCGAAAGTTTTACATGCTGTTAAGAGTAACTCAAAGAGTTTTTAAGTTTTATTTGAAGAGTCACTAGAAATTCACTTGTGGATGAAGTTTCTACTTAACACAAGTGCTGACTTTCTCCCTCACATTCCCAGAGTTTCCCTTTTCAGGAATAGCATTTTCTTTCATTTAACTCTTGCTGTTCTCCTTGTCTGAAATGCACAGCTCAAGCCTTTATGAACATGGGTACATTTGCATTCTAGAACCTATTCTAGGTTCAAATTAGCATAGCTTTCAGAGACTGTAATGAAGATCATGCTGTGTTACCTGTGCTACCTCCACTGACAAACAGGACTGTATTCTAGCTATAACTTGTTCTTTTCTATAGAAAAACTGCAACATGGCTTTTATATCAGAATATTAAAGCCTGTGCCTGAATTAAATACAGATGATGAAGTCTGCATATGAATTTCAATCTTACAGCTGCACTTTGTCACTAAATAGTCTTAATCACTAATTTTTATGACAATTTATCATCATGGTTTTGTGAAACTTCTCTGTTATTTTTTTTTCCATTTTTGCATTCAGGCTCTACATACCCACTTTTAACATTCTGCACTCATTCAAAATTCTTCAAGTTTCACTTCATGCAGGCGGGTTAAGAGGCAGATAGTTACTTTCCACATTTCACAGAATTTTAGACTGAAAGATCTAATATCAAAATCATAGAATGGTTTGTGGTGGAAAGGACACTAGAAAGAATCTTATATCAACCTCCTGCTGTGGGCAGGGATGTCTTTCACTAGACCAGGTTGCTCAGGGCTCCATCCAACAGAGCACTGAACACAGAGCACTGAACACTTCCTGGAATGGGACATCAACAACTTCTCCTAGCAACCTGTTTTGGTACCTCACTATGTTCACAGTAAAGAGTTTCTTCCTTGTTGCGGCGCATGTTTTTTCCTGATTTCATTGTTAATTATATTATTGTAGTTTGTTCCTATGTTCCCCCCTGTTTGCTTATCCCAATGGTTTCTTCCTCAATTGTACCCTCCCCTAAACTGCCCTTCAATGTGTCTCCTCCCCTTATTCCAGTACCTTCCCCATCCATCGCCCAAACCCTGCCCCTCCTTCCAGACCTTTGCTTGTCAATCCCCACATGGGCCAATCCCTGAAATATCCACTTCCTTGGAAATCCCCTAAACCTCAACGCCCCGTTGGCCCATGTGACCCCTTTTCTCCTCCCCTTGTCCCCATTGGATTGTGTTCTGTAAAGCCCATCCTATGATCCTCCCCTACGGTTCCCTGATTGGTTTACCGTTCATGCCCACCCCTTAATTTGTAACCCTATAAAACCTGGTGCACAGCAGTGCTCAGGGCTCTTTTGTTCTCCTCCCTTCATTGACAATAAACTGTGCCTTTGGAACCTGAGAGCAGAAGAGCCTCCTCTCTCCCCTTCGTCTCTCCCTTGACGGCGGCATTCCTGTAGAGCCTGAGCTCTAAAGTTCTGCCCCGACAGCCTCACCTGTCAGGGTGGTTCCCCACTCTTGGCGTGGCCACAGAGCAGTGGTCAGAGCTAGCCGGGATTCTGAGGGGCCGTGTCATTCCTCATAACCAATGTAATTCCACACTCTTTCAGTTTAAAGAAACTCCTATCCCTATATACTCTTGCAAAAAAACCCTCTCCAGCTCTCTTATAGGAGCCCTTTAAGTACTGGAAAGTGCTATAAGGACTCCCTGGAGCCTTCTCCAGGCTGAACAGCCACAGCTCTGTCACTCTGTCTTTTTCATGAGAGATTCTTCAGGCCTCAGATCATCTTTGTGACCCTCCTCTGGAGTCACTCCAAAAGGTCCACATCCTTGTCATGTTGGGACCCCAGAACTGGATTCAGTACTCCAGGAGGGTTCCTATGAGAGCTGAGTAATATGTGAGAATTGGTTTTATAAATTTTCCTTGGTACTTTCTGCTCTCAAGAGCACTTTTCCCCAGGGTTTTTCTTGCTGGGCCAACAAGAGAATGTGCCCAGAATGGTTTTTCTTTTGAAGGAACTAAATACTATCCACAAACCCTATGACTATAAGTGTGGACTTCACGTATCGTGGGAAGAATATTTTCTATTTTCAACTGAGAATGTGCCTTATGAAGCAGACACTTTGCATAATATGTGTTCATTCTGGTATGAAATGGCATGGTCATGTGAAATTTGAGAAGCCTGAGCTAGCTAGGTGAGAGGAGCCTGTAAACCCTTTCTCTTTTTTTCATATTCTGTTTATGAGTAGTAGTTACTGTTTAACTGTACATTTGTGCAGGATCATAGTCTATAAGCAAAGACTTTCAGTGCTTTTGGGAAGGTGGCCCCTTCAACCGTAGGACTGGTAGAAAAGTGCAGAGATTAAATGAGTTACATTATGTGACTAAATAAACATTGTTTCATATGGAGTTTGTTGTATCTGACAAGCTCAGTGGAAAATGACAGACTGGCCTTATGTGGGCTTTGATTTGTTTTCCTTTTTTTCTTAAATGGTTGTAAATTAGATGAGGTTTGGTTTTGTTTGTGCTTGGGTTTGTTGATTTTTTTTTTCTTTGCTTTCTCTCCCTGAAGTGCTTGCCTTTTTCTGACATGGCTTTTTTCCAACAAAACAAACAAACAAGCAAGCAAACAAACAAACAAAAATTGAAGAATGTGCATGAAGTTTTCAGAAATGTACTACTCAAATTATCCACTGTGTTTTCATTTATGTGCAGCTAACAGTGCTTTTCTTATATAAACAGTACTTCGATGGAGATTTGTAATTTGCTTAAATTTTGGTCTCCTACAAGATATATTTTCACTTCTGCCTGGTTATTCATGCAGCAGCTTGAACTAGGAGAAGAATAATCCTGTACTTCTGTATAATTATTGTGAAATCAGAACTTTCAAATGACCTATAAAGAATATTCAGCAGGAAAACAGACCCCTATCCCTCCATCTATTATGATGTGTTTGCAAAGCTTTTTCAAAAACTGCATTATCACCGAACTAGTTAATTAATTTTATTTTTTTAATGCAGCCAGCAGTTTAATGTAATTTTTTCCTCCCATTGTTTTGATATTCCTCTTTTTGGAAAGATCTAAACCTTCAAAAACTCAAGTAGCCAAAGTACATGAAAATACAGCTAAGGATGAAAACTTCCCTGGGATAAGATATTTTTATCCCAGAAATCTCTTTTGTGGCATTTTTTACTTTCTGTGTAGTATTTTTCTCTCTTTTCCATTAGTATAATCAAACCCAAGTTAATAGAACTATGTGAAAAATCAAGCAACTGATCACATCATGGCTGAATGTCATCATAAAAGTATTTTAAAGCACTTTAATTAACCCCTTGAACACCAGGGAAATATGCTAATCTGCATATTTGCATTTTGCTTATTTCCCTGAGCTCTTTTTGGAGCTATTTAATTAACATGTTTTTGCAAATTCTCTGTTTTAATAGTAGCCCTACAGTTTGGGTACAAGGGGAACTAGCTCTGAATGCAGGGCTGAAACTAGTAGGGATTTTTTCTTTTCTTTAATGGTTGAATTTAATCTTCAAATTTGGCACAAAAAATCTAGAGATGATAATTAAATTTTTTTAATGTAACTTTTTGGCACAATTCTCAATAACATTTGCGAAGAGAACATTCTGAAGGGATTCCATTGTTTTAAAATTATATCCTCTAAATGCAAAGTGACCTCTGCCGTAGTCTCATAGATGCTTCTTGTGGCTGGATTGAAATTTGAGTCCATGGGAACTACGGTCATCAGAAAATCAGGAAGAAACATGGTGTAAAATAAGGTAGCAGTTTGTTTCCCAGATATTGAACAGCTTCCAGTTTAGACATTACAAACAAGCATGAGACAGAGTGTTGGCTGAATACCAAATAAGTTCTTTCATAAATAAATCACTTTACAAATTTTGCTGGTATGTACTGAATAATTCATGCGGCAAATAGGAGATGGTCAGCAACAGCACTCTGTGAATACAAAGAACATCCCTGTTAATTGAATTTTTAAAATGAAAATTAGTAATTTTCACTGACTTTTATATTCAGCATATTCAGCAATTGTTACCAAATTAGGTTTACAGAATAGCAGTCAGAGAGCTTCACGTTGCTGGTAGAAAGACATGTCATTTGAGGACAGTTTAAATTTTCTTTTGTACTCTTTCCCTAATGGTCTGTACTACTTTTGTCCTGTTGAGGTCCAGTGCTAAGTCCTGAAAAAAGGTTCTCTGCTTGGTGTACCGGAATCATCATGTGACTTGTCATTGGCCCAGCAATTCTTCTACTTTCACATCACCAGGAACATTTCAGGTTCATATATTACTATGAATTGATACACAGGCACTTATTCATGTAAAACTATAAACTTGTATCTAAACATCACATAATGTCCACTTTCACCCTTGGAATTAAAAAAAAAAATCCAAAAAACAAACAAACACAAAGATTCCTAATATTTCTGATATAAGTTAGGAAACGTACCTGGCTATTTTGGCAGAATTATGAAAAGGATTCCCATGAACTTGAACTCAGGCTCTGGATTTATTATTGCCAATGGTTTGGCTGTTTTGGATGTATTTTTGCTACTCAAAAATTTAAATGACAAAACCTTTAAATGGAGGAAAGTAGTTAAATTTGAAAATATCTCAAATTTATTTAAATTTGAGAAGATAAAGAATATAAAATATGGGCTTGTCAATGTGTCTAACTGCTAAATGTACTGGGATATCTTTAATTAGAACTCTGCCATACACATGTTGTTCCAGTTTAGATCTGTGATCTAGGTCAAAATAAAAGATCTTCCTCACAATCTGTAAAAATGAAGAGATGAATGAATTACCAGAGATCTGATGATATAAACATTGTGTTGACTTCTTTTATTTATTTACTGGATATTCAATAGAATATCTGAGTGACTTCCAGAATGTTTCTATAGAAGTTAGCTACATAGAGGTTTATGGAGCAGCTGTAGTACTCTTCTGAAACTGAACTCTGGGCAGTCTGTTTCTATTCAAAGGTTTTTTACTAAAAATTGATTACACATGTACATAACTGATAAAAAGGATACATCCATAAAAATTCCAAACATGACCACACGAAGATTTGCTTAAAGGTTTATTTTCAGCTATTGTTAACAGTCTCACTGCTCAGTGAAATGCATCAAGAGCATACGCATGTGTGTAATAGATACAGATTTATGACCTTCTTTCTAACATGTGGAATAGTTCCACATTAAATGGATGATTCTGGAATATATGGCTGAAGAGGAAGGAGTTATTGAATGCCATGTGATTGAAATAAATATATTTCTTTAATTAGGATAATTTAAAATATCATTCAATAGTGGTTATTTTCATGATAGCAGGTGCATCCTGACTTTGTAGAAAGTGGTATCACTCTAAAAAGGAAGATTATGCCATGTTTAGGATAGGAAACAGATGTAAAAACTGAAGTGAATGCTCCATTTATCTAGCCTAACTTTCAAAGGAGCAAAATTTTTCTTGGTTTATGGCCAGTAGCACTGATTGAGCTGAAGTGTTTCTACTATAAAAATCTCCTAACTTGCTGTAAGAGCTGTAGGAGAAAAGAAACTATGGTGGTATTTGGAAAATTTTCTAATGACAGGGAATGAAATTTTTGCTGTATTTCTTAAATAAGGCAGCAGTAACAAATTGTTACCCGTATTTAGAGTTTTATTCATTTTAGTGTTTTATTTTCAGTTGTAGTAATGGTTAAAAAAAACATGAGCCAAAGATGAACAGACATAACCAATAGTGCAGGAAAGATTGCTACATGAACTCAGAAATTGCCTGATGGGTTTGTTTAGATGCTTGTCTTTAGGGTATTCTTAAAAAGTAACATAAATCCCTTGCATCTTCATTGTATTAAATATTAGTTTTCCTGTAACATAGGTTTTGTGTAGTATATGTAAGGAAGCACTTTTTCTGTCTGAAAACTAAATGAGGCTCAAGATGCCATCTCTAAATATTTCAATTTTTACTAGTCATATTGAAGCGGCACTTTTGCTGATTTCAAGATGCTTTTGAAATACTACAGCTCCTTGGTTGGTTGTAGATTTTCTATCAGACATTCCAATCATCAATGAGTTTTTTCAGAGAAATAATTCTGTTAACATTCCCAAGACTTAATCAAGACATTGAGCTTGAAAAACATGTACCTCTGAAAGCTGTACATTCATTCAGCTTCAACTATCATCTGTTCAAGGAGGTTAAAAATTTGTATTCTGAAATATTCTGTTGAATTAACATTATTACTAAAGACACATTTGTGTTTGTGCTTCCACAACTTCTGTTGTGTAAAGTAAGCTCTGTTGGCAAAGTTTATTTCCTAGACTGAATTGTTCTTCTGACACTTTGGATTTTGTAACATCTTTCGACTCTCTTCTTGAACAATATCTGCTTCTGAAATATTTTTACAGTTCTAGTGAGTGCACTAGTCAGTAGAGATTTTGATTATTTGTGGTGGCCCCTAATTTTGTTTGTACCTTGGGTTATGGTTGTGCCGTACCCCCCCGCTGTTAATTTTCAAATTTGGTTTCTCCCTACAGTCACTCCTCCCTTAGTGCCGTCCCCCTTACTGTCTGTCNGACTCTGTATTTAAACTGCTGCACAGCATCGTGCTCTCTCTTTGTTCCGTGGATTTCCTCAAGGAATCTTCTACCTGGTTGACCGCGTCCTGGAGCAAAGAGCCCTTCTTTCCCTTTTACCTTTGTCTCGTCTTTGGCTCTTCACCCTCGCAGCAAGCAGGGGCTTGCTAGCTCTGGTAGCCAGCTCTGCCAGTTTGCTACCCAAGACCCACTCGCTGGGTGACCGCTCTGGGGCATCTGGGTTGGTGGCACAGGACACCATGCTAGCCACAGCTCCAGAGGGGCCGTCACAATTATTGACTTGATCTTGTTCCACAACACGAATGGGACCCTTAGTTTATGTAGGTGAGCTTATATTGTTTAAGATGAATGGTCTGGAAGTGAAATAGGACATTTTTTTATTAGATGTTAAGAAGCAATTCTTTACTGTGAAGGTGCTGAGGCATTGGGACAGATTGACCCAGTGGAGTCCCCACTTCTGGTGGAGATGCTGTGGAATCCCCATTTCTGGTGATGCTCAAGACCAGCCTTTATGGGGCTCTGAGTTACCTGGGCTAGAGGAAGGTATCCCTGCCCATAGCAAGGGTTTGGAATGAGTTGATTTTTGAGGTTTTAAGGGTCGGCCCAAAGATCTCGTTTTGCCTCCCAATTTTCTGGACAGAGACTGGGACAGACCCCTCAAGACCCACCCTGGTCTGGCTGAGGGGGGAGATGGTTGCTGCTGCGGTACAGTGCTTCGGGCGGAATGGCTGCCATGGCACAGCGCGTATGTTTACTGCCACAATACAGCACAAACCTGATGTTGATCAGCTATGGGCCTGCTCACAATAGCCCAAAAATCTCCCTGCCTTTTGGCCAGAGGCCACTTGCCTTGGAAAAAGACTTAAAAA